>ONZH01016130.1:0-10008 GCA_900303285.1 Rhinella marina | reverse complement strand
TTTGTCAGGGTAAAATTTTATGTGCTTCACCCTGCTAGCTCAGTCTAACTTGGTCACTCTGTTGTCACGCCATGCTTTGTCAGGGTAAATTTATGTGCTTCACCTGCTAGCTCAGTCTAACTTGGTCACTCTGTTGTCACCGCCATGTTGTGTCAGGGTAAATGTTTGGGTGGCTCACCTGCTACCTCATCTAACTTGGTCACCTGGTGGTGTCACCGCCATGCTGGTGCAGTTACATGTTTGGGTGGCTCACCTACTACCTCATCTAACTTGGTCACTTGGTGGTTGTCACCGCCATGCTGTGTCAGGCTAAATTTTTGGGTGGCTCACCTGCCACCTCATCTAACTTGGTCACTTGGTGGTTTCACCGCCATGCTGTGTCAGGCTACATGTTTGAGTGGCTCACCTGCTACCTCAGTCTAACTTGGTCACTTGGTGGTGTTACCGCCATGCTGTGTCAGGGTAAATTTTTAGGTAGCTCACCTGTTACCTCATCCAATTTGGTCACCGCCATCCTGTGTTAGGCTACGTGTTTGGGTGGCTCACCTGCTAACTCATCTAACTTGGTCACTTGGTGTTGTCACCGCCATGCTGTGTCAGGCTAAATGTTTGGGTGGCTCACCTGCTACCTCATCTAAATTGGTCATGTCAGGGGAGGTCTGGGGTCCGGGGAGAGTGGCGGTCCCTTAGCTCGACCCCCAACCCCTGTCCCTGCCTACTTGCCTCACCCTAGGCTAAAGGTCCTAGGGGGATAACTGGACGACAGGCCCTTGCCTAACTAGGGATGGAGGGCAGACTGACAGACAAACAACGAGAAACACAGAGAAGGGTCAGACGGTCCGAGGTCGATAACAAGAGAGCAGTATCAGGTCAAAAACGTAATCCACAAGAATGTCCAAGAAGCTAGCCGGGGTAAAGCACAGAGAGACAAAATAGCATAAACACAGAGAACAAAGCGAGATCCAGGAGCACAGCTGCGATAGGATACCAACAACAGGAGCTCAAGGAAGGCTGGTTACTGCTGGAAGACCAAACAAGCACTGGCAATGAGGTGCAGCAGGAAGGAACCTAAATACAGACGGGATTCCCGCCCCAAACCCTGATAGGGGCTGGTAACCTGTCAGTATGATTAGCCCCAATCACAGAACACCTAGTAAAAACAGGGTGGATGCCAGTGAAAACAGCAAAGCCAGTTTAAAGGGACATGCGCACTGAAATCAGAGTGTGCGTAACTAGGAACGCGAGTTGGCGTCCCCAGCAACGGTTCAGGCACAGGGGGACCGCCAGCCGAGGCACGGCGGCCAGACCTGCAGCCGGCCCTGACAGGTCACTTGTTGGTGTCACCGCTATGCTGTGTCAGGCTAAATGTTTGGGTGGCTCACCTGCTACCTCATCTAACTTGGTCACTTGTTGGTGTCACCGCCATGCTGTGTCAGGCTAAATGTTTGGGTGGCTCACCTGCTGCCTCATCTAACTTGGTCACTTGGTGGTGTCACCGCCATGCTGTGTCAGGCTAAATTTTTGGGTTGCTCTCCTGCTACCTCATCTAACTTGGTCACACTGTTGTCACCGCCATGCTGTGTCAGGCTAAATTTTTGTGTGGCTCACCTGCTACCTCATCTAACTTGGTCACTCTGTTGTCACCGATATGCTGTGTTAGGCTAAATTTTTGGGTGGCTCACCTGCTGCCTCATCTAACTTGGTCAGATGGTGGTGTCACCGCCATGCTGTGTCAGGCTAAATTTTTGGGTTGCTCTCCTGCTACCTCATCTAACGTGGTCACACTGTTGTCACCGCCATGCTGTGTCAGGCTAAATTTTTGTGTGGCTCACCTGCTACCTCATCTAACTTGGTCACTCTGTTGTCACCGACATGCTGTGTTAGGCTAAATTTTTGGGTGGTTCAGCTGCTATCTTAGTCTAACCAAGCCACTCTGGGGTTCACCGCCATGCTGTAAACTGCAATCTCAGTCTTAACAAGTCATCCTGGGTTTCACCCCCATGCTGTAAACTGCAATCTCATTCAAACTATGTAATTTAGGGGTTCACCACCAAGGTGTGCCAGACTACAATTTTAGCGGGTTCACCTGTAATCTCAGTCACAGACTGTCATTCAGGGGTGCACCACCATGCTTTTTCTGAGGGTCACCTCCAGGCTCTCACCCACGATTTTTGTGAGGCTCGCCACTACACTGTCGCCCAAAATTGTCTTGAGGGTCACCGAAGGCCTCTCCCCCACAACTTCAAGGAGGGTTACTGCCTGACCCTGGCACACAAACATTGTCTTGAGGGGCACTAAAAGGCTCTGCACCCACTCACTTGTGGAGACTAAAGGGTGGGTGCAGTGTGCGTCTTAGCCCGTCTGGAATTAGGAAAGCTGGGCACTGTGCTTGGAGGTCTTTGTGTCTGCTGTGGACAGCGTGAGTGTGAGGTGCGTGTTTGCCCGTCTGGGATGAGGAGAGCTGGGCACTGTGCTGGGAGAACTTTGTGTACGCTGTGGACTACTGGGTGGGTGCGGGGAGGAAGACGCTTATGCCTGCGTCCTGGGGCGGGGGATAGGACAGCAGTGCCAGCATGGGCAGTGGTGTCACCCGCAGGCAGTGATGGACTTTCGTTGCACCTAGTTGGGTGCTTTCCTAACATGTGCCAGCGCATATGCCTTGTCCATCTTGTTCTGGGTCAGCACAATTGTCTTGAGGATCACCACCAGGCTGTTGCTCAGAATTTGTCGTAATGGTGTGATTAGGCAGCCTCAGAGGCATCCATGCATGCTGTCCCTGCTGTTTCCTGTCCATTTCCATGGTGTTTCCATCATTTTCTGAGGTTTCCAGGTTTTCACGCAACCTTCCCTGTGCAGAGCTTTGGTCCCCTGCAAAAAATGCTCGAGTCTCTCATTGACTTCAATGGGGTTCGTTATTCGAAACGAGCAACCGAGCATCGGGAAAAATTCGACTCGAATAACGAGCACCTGGGCATTTTAGTGCTCGCTCATCTGCTATGGATAAGCCACACAAGTTGTAATTTCTAATGGCACTATTTAATATTGCATAAGATACTGGGACATAAGTTAATGTAATGGGAAGCTGGGGAAAAATCTAACTGGGGGAGCTTGAAAAATGCACAATTCCAACTCTTTTTTATGGGTTTCATTAACATCCTTGATCCCAGTAGTTGACTACTGCATTTGTGGGGTTAAAAGTTCATGATTGGAATTGACTCACAGACTCCACCAGTGGGTAAAACAGCAGGCACTCGATGACACCTGCTCAGTGAGCAACATCTCTAAAGCTCCAGCTTCCACCGTACATGTATGGCTGTCATCGTGAAAGGGTTAGAATCAGAGCAGGGTTAAAATGTTGCAAAAAATTATTGTAAATAAGGTCAAACATTACAACTTCTTACAGTACTTTTTGATGTCAGAATTCTGTGGTGCAGGGTTAGAAAAATTGTTAAAGTAATCATTTACTAATTAGTCAATGGGTGACTGAATTTTTTTGTCAAAGGTTATTTTAAATAGAATTAACATGATTTTGTAAATTTAATACATTGTAATGTTTTTTCATTTCCTTATATTATAGGACTCCCTTAGTGTCCTGATCTTAATAATGGTTGAATGCTCATTTCCTGAATATATTGATAAAAGCAATCTGGGGCTCCTGGCATATGGGTTCAATGTTCTTATTGACTGTTTTTCTTTTTAGATCTTTACTAACCTACTCTAGTGTAGGTATGTTTCCTTAACAGTTGGTCATCGCTGTGCATAATATTCTGGTAAAAATGGGCACAGCAGACAAGCTCCTGAAACTATAATGCCGCTAAACGTCAGTCATGTGAAAATTCAATTTCATAGGATTAACTTCTTGACATGATTTATCCTCTCTTTTAGATCAGTTGTATTATCAAGTTATAGGAATGCTTTTTTTGATGGTAAAGTGCAGTATTGTACAGTTATTCTAAACACCCAAGCAGTGATAAGAGAAATTCTTCTCTCGATTAAACTGTGTTGCTTGTCTGTAATTCTGAACAGGCTATTGCTTTATATGAAATAAAAAGAAATGCATTCCTAGAATAACACCAGGGTCTTCCTTTTATAGATGTATAGACAAACTGTACAAGAAAGAACATCAAACTACCACATTGCTATTGCCAGAAGCAGTTCAAGACATATTTGTATAGAGATAAAACAACGTTCTTGCCTTGACCTTCAGAGAGAATAACATTGATTCAATTCTTTATATCGAAGATGTTTAATACATACATGAACTATGAATATTGCAATAGATAAGTTTATATGGAACACAATCATTTTATGACTTATATTTATAATATATTTAAAATATATTAACAAAGCAGTCATTTTTCATTCCTAGAGTGGCTAAAATAGCAAAGTAGGGCCTCCAATATGTTGCCCGGTGAGAGAGACAGGTTTTGGATCCCAGCAGCCTGGTAATGATGGCTTGTCTTGAGGATTCATCATCAGTATCTAAAGAGTGAAAATCCCCTTTAATATTTTCAATGTTATCAGTTTATACAAGATACTACAATCAAGTGCCAAATAATACTCCCATTCAATTCTAGCATTTAGTAACCCAAGAATAATGCAATTGAGCATCCAAATAAAATTGTTATACAAGGCCTAAAAACAGGAGCTAGAAATGATTATATAGCTATATAAAGCTCTGCGGTTGGTCAGGATGCCCATGTAAGTAAAGGCTACAAGTACTGATAGTGATCAAATATTTTCCCATTTCACTGTCAGGTAGCTGCTGGTTTGAACAATATCCTACCGTTCACCTGTCAGCTGTTTTAAAGCTCTGCATATAGTTACCAATTAGAGTTGAGCGAACGTGCTCGTATTGAGCACTGTACTGCTCGGATCCCCTGCGCTCGCATGGGCGCAGGCATCCGGATCCGTCGGGTGAGGAGGATGGATCCGGATGGCTGCGCCCATGCGAACGCAGGGGATCCAAGCAGTACAGCGCTCGTTACGAGCACATTCGCTCAACTCTATTACCAATATTACAATGATTTAGAATTCTCTAGAAGCAAAATGGTAATCCATACAATAACATACAAATACATACAATAGCGTAGCATCCCTGTTATCATGACACCTTTTAATTGACTGTGACCCTGGGTGATCTGAAAACATCTAGTATGAGTAGGTATATATGTTGCAGTTGGTGGGGGGGATAATATTGCGCTTCCTCTCTGCCAACTCTCTCATACAACTAACTGTCCCTATAAAGCTAGACCCTACGCATTTCTATATACACTTTATCATCAGGGGAGTTAAAGGACTCTTTATAGCGGACATAAGCTCCTCTTCACTCATTTACCTTGTCTGAGTGTAGAATCGGAGCATTTCTCTGATACTCCTCTGTTATGACCAGCGAGTGTGAACCTGCTGACAACTCCCCCCCTCTCGTAACCAACTCCCTCTGAGGGCAATGTCTAAATACACCCCTCATTCTTGGCTGATCAGACGAATGCATAGTCAGGGTACGAAGGCAGAAGTTAGGGCAGGCAGCAGTCAGGCAAAGTCCGTAAAACATAATCCAAAGTCCGATGCACAGATTACAAAAAGCAACAGAACACCTTTGCTCAAACAGGAAACTAGACAAGCTACGAACCAAAGTTGCACAGGCACCTTCCTGTAGAAAGAGGCACCTATAAGTACCTCCTGCAGGTCAGCCATAGGTTGGGGAAGATGGGAGATGTGCACAGGCTGCCTCACATAAGGAAGAGAGACACGCCCACACACACCCTAAATACACACAAGTAACTTTGAGCCAAAGATGCTGGTGGCAGGAGCACAGACCACAGCTAAGAACCCTGCTGCCCGCGCCTGTCAACTGGGTGTGTGTGTGTGTGGGGAGAGTGAGGGAGCCCAGCGCCTGTACCTATGTGTGGGGAAAGATTCACAGGCACAGGAAGCCTGGTTAACATCCCCCTTGCCCCATACCAGGCTTCATATGGGTATGCTAGGCGGGAACTGCCACCTAGAAGTTAGCTTGGTGACATCACCGGTACAAATGGGCAGTCTTTAGCACTGCCCTAGGCTGTTTTACAGGCTAGCGCATCGCTAAAGACTGCCCATTAGTGCAGGTGACATACAGTAACCAGGATCACTGCTAGGCGGAAGCCTCCGCCTAGCATACTAAGAAAAAGCCAGGTAGGTCAGCAGCAGTAAATAAACAGCCCTTGTCCTGTGCTATGCAGCAAAAGGCAAGGGGGGGGGGCATTGGATCTATAAATGCTCCAATAGAGAAACAAAGTAGCGGGTCCAGCACTCAGGTCTTGAATAAAACCATACATTTTTTATTTCAAATAAAGTATCTTGAAAAAAAAGGTCCAAAATGGCACACAGCAAAACATCTCTGCAAAGCTGACACCCACATGGTCTAAACAGGCTCCAAGATGAGATACATCTTTACTAGAGATGAGCGAGCATGCTCGTCCGAGCTTGGTGCTCGTTCGAGCATTAGGGTACTCGTAAGTGCTCGCTGCTCGGACGAGTATCTCGCCATGCTCGAGGAAATGGCAACTTCCGCATCGTGCTTTTTTGGTGCCTAAAAACACAGCTAATCACAAGCCAGGAGACTCTGCGTACCACCCAGCATCACGTGGGGCCCTTACATGTCGATAGCAGGGGTTGGCTGGCCTGATCAGGTGACCCTGGAATATACTACCGACTGGTCGCGGTGCTCGGCTCAGATGCCGTCTGGATGTCGTTAGGGATAGAGTTGCTGCCTTTCAGGGACAGTGTTAGGGCCTGCATTTAGTTGTCTGTTAGGCAGGGATCACCCACAAAGAACCCAACAGCCCTTCTAAGGGCTAGAAGACATTTTATTTATTTTTTTTTTGTCACTTGGCTGGCTGGCACTAGTAGTGCAGCTATCGCCATATCTAACCCTGTTTTTTTTTATTGTTCTATCTCAGTGATACAAATCCATTGCACACAGCACTGTGGAACCATTCTGTGTGTCACAGTTCAGCACTGACTCACTCCAATCCATATATACTGTCCAGGTGACACTTTCTGTACGTCACAGAATACGACCAAGTCATTTGCTACCAATATCATCTACAGCTTGATCCAGAAAACTCTCTGTGCGACATTTGTCTGGGTCGCAGACTAAATAGTCACCGTTAACAGGGTGTCAGTCAGTCCTACCATAGTTCTTGCACGTCACGTTCCCAAAAAAACAAAATTTTTAAAAAAATATAAAAAAACAAATATAAAAAAAAAATTAGTTTTTCAGTTGTTTTAGCTCAGTGATACAAATCCATTTTACTCAGCTGTGTGTAACCTTTCTGTGTGTCACAGTTCAGCACAATCGCTCCCATCCGTATATACTGTCCAGGTGACACTTTCTGTACGTCACAGAATACAACCAAGTCATTTGCTACCAATATCATCTACCGCTTGATCCAGAAAATTCTATGTGCAACATTTGTCTGGGTCGCAGACTAAATAGCCACCGTTAACAGGGTGTCAGTGAGTTCTACCATAGTTCTTGCACGTCACGTTCCCAAAAAAACAAAATATAAAAAAAAAAATTATTTTTTCAGTTGTTTTAGCTCAGTGATACAAATCCATTTTACTCAGCTGTGTGTAACCTTTCTGTGTGTCACAGTTCAGCACATTCGCTCCCATCCGTATATACTGTCCAGGTGACACTTTCTGTACGTCACAGAATACAACCAAGTCATTTGCTACCAATATCATCTACCGCTTGATCCAGAAAATTCTCTGTGCGACATTTGTCTGGGTCGCAGACTAAATAGCCACCGTTAACAGGGTGTCAGTGAGTTCTACCATAGTTCTTGCACGTCACGTTCCCAAAAAAACAAAATTTAAAAAAAATATATAAAAAAACAAATATAAAAAAAAATTAGTTTTTCAGTTGTTTTAGCTCAGTGATACAAATCCATTTTACTCAGCTGTGTGTAACCTTTCTGTGTGTCACAGTTCAGCACATTCGCTCCCATCCGAATATACTGTCCAGGTGACACTTTCTGTACGTCACAGAATACAACCAAGTCA
The DNA here is from genome assembly GCA_900303285.1 of Rhinella marina. Taxonomy (NCBI): domain Eukaryota; kingdom Metazoa; phylum Chordata; class Amphibia; order Anura; family Bufonidae; genus Rhinella; species Rhinella marina. The sequence goes on along the minus strand of ONZH01016130.1, from coordinate 1,959 downwards.
TTTGCTACCAATATCATCTACCGCTTGATCCAGAAAATTCTCTGTGCGACATTTGTCTGGGTCGCAGACTAAATAGCCACCGTTAACAGGGTGTCAGTGAGTTCTACCATAGTTCTTGCACGTCACGTTCCCAAAAAAACTAAATTTAAAAAAAAATATAAAAAAACAAATATAAAAAAAAATTAGTTTTTCAGTTGTTTTAGCTCAGTGATACAAATCCATTTTACTCAGCTGTGTGTAACCTTTCTGTGTGTCACAGTTCAGCACATTCGCTCCCATCCGTATATACTGTCCAGGTGACACTTTCTGTACGTCACAGAATACAACCAAGTCATTTGCTACCAATATCATCTACCGCTTGATCCAGAAAATTCTCTGTGTGACATTTGTCTGGGTCGCAGACTAAATAGCCACCGTTAACAGGGTGTCAGTCAGTTCTACCATAGTTCTTGCACGTCACGTTCCCAAAAAAACAAAATTTAAAAAAAAATGCAAAAAAACAAATATAAAAAAAAATTAGTTTTTCAGTTGTATTAGCTCAGTGATACAAATCCATTTTACTCAGCTGTGTGTAACCTTTCTGTGTGTCACAGTTCAGCACATTCGCTCCCATCCGTATATACTGTCCAGGTGACACTTTCTGTACGTCACAGAATACAACCAAGTCATTTGCTACCAATATCATCTACCGCTTGATCCAGAAAATTCTCTGTGCGACATTTGTCTGGGTTGCAGACTAAATAGCCACCGTTAACAGGGTGTCAGTCAGTTCTACCATAGTTCTTGCACGTCACGTTCCCAAAAAAACAAAATAAAAAAAAAAAAATTTTCTCAGTTGTTTTAGCTCAGTGATACAAATCCATTTTACTCAGCTGTGTGTAACCTTTCTGTGTGTCACAGTTCAGCACACTCTCTCCCATCCCTATATACTGTCCAGGTGACACTTTCTGTACGTCACTTAATTCTACCAGACTGAACAAGTTTGTGGGTTTCAGTACACCAGGCCCGTTTAATTTTTTTTTTTTATATCATACACTTATATACAAACAATGTTGAACCCCAGGGCTAAGGGTCGAGGACGCGGGCGTGGGCGTGGGTGTGGGCATTCAATTACTGCAGGCGGCAGAGGCCGTGGTCCTGGGCAGGGTGAAACAGTATCTGCTGATGAGGGAGCTGTGGAACGCCGCAGAGTTACACTCCCTAGCTTCATGTCTCAACTTACAGGGACACGTGGTAGAGGACTGTTGAAACCACAACAGTGCGAACAGCTGATCTCGTGGATTGCGGACAATGCTTCAAGTAATTTGTCCACCAGTCAGTCTTCCACGCAGTCCACCCACGTTACCCAAGGGAGCACTCCTCTGACTCCTCCTCCTCAACCTCCTTCCCCCCAGTCTGCCCCCTCCCAGGAAAATTTGGAATGTGATCCGGCATACTCTCAGGAACTGTTTTCTGTACCCTTCCCAGAGTCACAAACTACTTCTCAGGTTGCTGCTGACCTCGTTCCCGATGCCCAAGTTTTCCAACTGTCGCAGTCTGTGGGTGATGATGATGACAATGTTGAGTTAGTGGAAGAAGTTTGTAAAGAGGTGTCAGATGATGAGGAGACACGGTTGTCAGACAGTGGTGAAGTTGTTGTTAGGGGAGGAATTCCGAGGGGGGAGCAGACTGAGGAATCGGAGGATGATGAGGTGACTGACCCAAGCTGGGTTGATATGCTGAGTGAAGACAGTGCTTCTGAGGCGGAGGCGAGTGCTGCACCAGAACAGGTTGTAAGAGGCAGTGGTGTGGCCAGAGGGAGAAGCAGGGCCAGAGCTGGTGCATCAGCAGCAACTGTTTCACATAGTGAAGCTCCCGTGGCGAGGCCTAGATGTTCGCAAGTCTGGAGGTTCTTTAAAGAAAGTGAGGATGACCGACGGACTGTGGTGTGCAACCTGTGCCACACCAGGATCAGCAGGG
>ONZH01016129.1:0-208521 GCA_900303285.1 Rhinella marina | reverse complement strand
CTGAATCAGGTCCAGGGGGCCTGTTGGTTCACCAAGCTGGATTTGAAGGGGGCATACAACCTAATCAGGATTCGTGAGGGGGACGAATGGAAAACTGCGTTTAATACCCCGGAGGGTCATTATGAGTACTTGGTAATGCCTTTTGGGTTAAGTAACGCTCCGGCAATTTTCCAAAACTTTGTCAATGACATTTTTAGACCATTTATTGGGAAATTTGTAATTGTCTATATTGATGACATCCTGATTTTTTTCTGCAGACTGGGAGAGTCACGTATCTCACACCAGGCAAGTGCTGGAGGTGTTGCGTGAAAACAAGTTGTTTGTTAAAGGGGAAAAGTGTACCTTTGGTGTTCAGGAAGTGGCCTTTTTGGGATACATTCTCACCCCTTTTTCTTTCAAAATGGACCCAGTTAAAGTACAGGCCATTGTGGATTGGGTGCGACCTTCCTCTTTGAAGGCGCTCCAGCGATTTCTGGGGTTTGCTAATTTTTATCGTAAATTTGTCAAAAAATTTTTCAGTGGTAGCCAAACCCATTACGGATTTGACTCGCAAGGGGGCTGATCTGGTCAATTGGCCCCCTGCAGCAATTGAGGCCTTTGAAAGGTTAAAGCAGTGTTTTATTAATGCTCCTGTGTTGGTCCAGCCTGATCAAAGTAAGCCTTTTGTAGTTGAGGTGGATGCGTCTGAGGATGGTGTGGGGGCTGTACTGTCCCAGGGGTCTTCCACCTTAACTAATCTTATGCCATGCGCCTTCTTCTCCCGCAAGTTCTCTCCTGCCGAGAGGAATTATGATATTGGGAATAGGGAGTTACTTGCAATCAAGTGGGCATTTGAGGAATGGCGTCATTTTTTAGCAGGGGCATTTCACCGCATTACGGTCCTCACGGATCATAAGAATTTAATGTTTCTAGAATCGGCTAAGCGATTGAATCCTAGACAGGCGAGGTGGGCTTTGTTCTTTACTCGTTTTGATTTTTGTGTTACCTTCAGACCCGGGAGCAAGAACGTTAAGGCCGATGCCTTATCCCGAAGTTTCCAGGCGTATCAGCCTCCTGACGTCCCTCCTGAGCCCATCCTGCCAGCTGATATCATCGTGGCCGCTACCTCATCTGACCTCGCTTCTGAAATCTCGGCAGGACAACATCTTGCTCCCATTGGTACCCCCAATGACAAATTGTTTGTGCCGGCTCATTTGCGGTTGCGACTGCTGGGTGAGTGCCATAATTATGTTTTGTGTGGACATCCTGGCATCAATGCCACCAAGGAGTTGGTCTCTAGGCAGTATTGGTGGCCGTCAATCTCCAGAGATGTTCAGGCTTTTGTAACTGCGTGTAACACTTGTGCCAGGTCCAAGAATTCCAAGACACGACCTATGGGTGAGTTACATCCTTTACCCATACCTAGTAGACCTTGGTCACATCTGTCCATGGACTTTATCACGGACTTGCCGTGCTCTGAGGGTAAAACCGTGATATTTGTGGTGGTTGACAGATTCAGCAAAATGTGTCATTTTATTCCTTTGTGTAAATTACCCTCTGCGAAGGTCTTGGCATCCGTGTTCATTGATAATATTGTCAAACTACATGGTGTTCCTGAGAATATCGTTTCTGATAGGGGAGTACAGTTTGTGTCTAGGTTCTGGAGGGCGTTCTGTAATAAGATTGGTATCTCTTTGTCCTTTTCATCAGCCTTTCATCCGGAGACCAATGGTCAGACTGAACGTCTTAATCAATCCGTTGAGCAATATCTTAGATGTTATGTTTCTGATAACCAACATGTGTGGGCCAGATTCCTGTCTCTGGCTGAATTTGCAATTAATAATCGTGTTAATTCATCCTCTGGGATGTCGCCGTTTTTCTGCAATATGGGTTTTCATCCACGCTTTAGCTCCTTTTCCCCATCTGCGTCGGTTGTCCCAGAGGTCAATGATTTTTCTCAAGAACTGTGCACAGTTTGGGCACAGGTTCAGTCGAACCTGGAAAAGGCCCAAGGAGTTCAAAAAAGCTAAGGCTGATAGAAAACGTTCTAAGGGTGTGAATTTTAAGGTTGGGGATAAGGTATGGTTATCGACTAAAAATCTCAACATGAGGGTACCATCCTATAAGTTTGCACCTCGCTTCATTGGTCCTTACAGGATCACCAAGGTGATCAATCCGGTTTCTTTTAGGTTATGTTTACCCGACTCCCTTCGTGTTCATAATGTTTTTCATGTGTCTTCGCTCAAACGTTATGTTGCTCCCGTTGGTCCTGAGGAACAGTCTCCGCCTCCGGTTGAGGTAGCAGGACAAATGGAGCATGAGATTGCCAGAATTGTGGATGTGAGAAGGGTCCGGAATTCCTTCCAGTACCTCGTACATTGGAAGGGGTTCGGTCCTGAGGACAGGTCTTGGGTACCGTTGACCAGGATGCATGCAGACTCGCTCATCCGAAAGTTCCATCTGCAGCATCCCGATAAGCCTGCTCCCGCTGGTAAGGGTCCGGTGGCCCCTCGTGAAGGGGGGGGGGGTACTGTCACGTGAGGTCGGCGTCGCGCTCCCTCTGCACGACGTCGCCGGACCTCTCCGCCCCCTAGAGACGAGCAATAGGGAATTGAAGTGCTGGTCTTGTCAGCCAGCACTTCATGAGTTAATTCTCTGTTTGGGTTTAGCCATGTGGTGCTGATCACACCACATGGCTACTTTACATATTGTTTGGACAGCTTGCTCCGCCTCAGGTCATGTGATGCTGGCCACATCACATGATCCTGGGCGGGCTATTTAAAGATGGCAACTGCCTCACTCAGATGCCTGTGATTAGTCTTCTGAGATCAGTGCTGTGTGTTGGATCTTGCTTTTGGATTATTGGTATATTGGATTTTGGCTTTGGACTTAGACTACGCTTTTGTGATTCCCCTCGGTATTTGACGTGACCTCCTGTTCTTGACTTGGCTTGCTGACGATTCTGCTATTGTGTTTGTTTCTGTCTGTGTTCGTCTTTCCCTGTGTTCCCTTCCCTACCCTGTGCACATACTCAGCATAGGGACCGTCTCCAAGTTACGGTTTTGTCGCCTAGGGCATCTACTGTAAGTAGGCAGGGAAAGAGGTGGGGTTCAGACAGGGCACACTATCCCTTGTTTCCCTGTCGTGAAAGCACCCCTGCCAATCAGCTATTTGAAGAGGTAACAGTGCTCATGCTGACAATGCTTCCTTTTCAGAATTTCTTGCTCGGAGGCACAGTGTACTATAATTACAACTACTTATCCTATTCAAGTGAATGTGACTAGCAATTGTAATTACACTTTGCCGTCACTGCAAAGGAGGTGACACACAGGTAGCTTTGAAGCAGAAACAACTGGCCCCCCGTCTATCTGATATTTATAACCTATTGGTCATCAATATCTTTGTACTGCACAACCCCTTTAATAGATAATGAATAAACGACCATTAAATACCTTCAAAGTGGAAATAGCTACTAAGATTTCAATGGGCAATATGCCTTGGGTTTAGTTTAAAATTGTGTAATCCAAAGAAAGAAGACATTTCAGAGTATAAATATATAAAATGATATACAAGTGTTTAAATTGTCTTTACGTTAAAATATTTTTTGTTAAGTACTCATTTTAAACAATAAAATTAACACTTATTTTGTTTTTTTATACAATTATCGCATTACAATTCTACATTGCTATAATATTTTTCTTGTAAATACAGGCACTGGCCTAACATTTGGAGTGAATTTATTTACTTGTTGTGACATTGTGTCTGAACCATCAGGTAAGTGTTTCCGACAAGGCTGCACTCTCTGGGACATACATCTGAAAGGTGACGATTCATGAGCATTTGATGAAATGTATTGTGAAGGTACGGCAGGCATTGTTTGATCATTGGTCAACATATATATGCCATATCCCCCAAAGCCATGTGCCATGTTTAAACTGATGGTATTTAAGTTGACATAATGGCCTATCTGATAAGTGAATAATAAAACCCACAAGCCTCAGTGCTTACAGTAAGTGCCTACTGCATTGCGTGACCTTCTCTTTTATGACTTTCACTGTCTTTGTGTCCAGAAAGAGACTGAAATACATGCAAACAATAAAATAACCTACAGATCATGTTGTTTTCATCAAAGTGCAGGAATTCATAATTTAATATCTACTGCAGAACCACAAAAACAATGGATGCAAATGTATAAACGACAGATTAATAATTCATTTCATTCTGCATTTCAAAAGATAGATAGATAGATAGATAGATAGATAGATAGATAGATAGATCCTGAGGATAGGTCAGCAATAGTAAAAAAAAAAAGTGGACAACCCCTTTAAGTATGCAGTAAAAGCACATGGCAGAAAGGATAATTAGCAGTACCTCATTGTCAGAAGCAGGCAGGAGATGGAAGACTGAGCTGATGAAAAAATGACTAAAAATATTCCTGTTTGTAGCTAGCTAGCAAGTAGAGGTGACTGTAACATAGTAACAAAGTAACATAGTAACATAGTTTATAAGGCCAAAAAAGACATCTGTCCATCCAGTTCGGCCTGTTTTCCTACAAGTTGATCCAGACGAAGGCAAAATAACCCTGTGAGGTAGAAGCCAATTTTCCCCACTTTAGGGAAAACAATTCCTTCTCAACTCCAATGAGGCAATCAGAATTACTCCCTGGATCAACGACCCATCTCTAGTAACTATAACCTATAATATTATTACCCTCAAAAAATACATCCAGGCCTCTCTTGAACTATTTTAGTGAACTTACCATCACCACCTCCTCTGGCAGAAAGTTCCATAGTCTCACTGCTCTTACCGTAAATAATCCTCTTCTATGTTTGTGTACAAACCTTCTTTCCTCCAGACGCAGAGGATGTCCCCTCATCACAGTCACAGTCCTGGGGATAAATAGATGATAGGAGAGATCTCTGTACTGACCTCTGATATATTTATACATAGTTATTAGATCTCCCCTCAGTCGTCTTTTTTCTAAAGTGAATAAGCCTAATTTTGATAATCTTTCAGGGTACTGTAGTCCACCCATTCCAGTTATTACTTCAGTTGCCCTCCTCTGAACCCTCTTCAGCTCTGCTATGTCTGCCTGGTTCACAGGAGCCCAGAACTGTACACAGTTCTCCATGTGTGGTCTGACTAGTGATTTGTAAAGTGGCAGGACTATGTTCTCATCACGGGCAGCTATGCCTCTTTTGATGCAACCCATTATCTTATTGGCCTTGGCAGCAGCTGTCTGACACTGGTTTCTACAGCTTAGTTTGCTGTTCACTAAAATTCCTAGGTCCTTTTCCATGTCAGTGTTACCCAGTGTTTTACCATTTAGTATGTACTGGTGACTTGCATTATTCCTTCCCATATGCATAACCTTACATTTGTCAGTGTTAAACCTCATCTGCCACTTCTCTCACCATTAATAACCACCCTCTGTTTTCTATCACTGAGCCATTTACTTACCCACATACAGACATTTTCTCCCAGGCCAAGCATTCTCATTTTATATACTAACCTTTTATGTGGTACCGTATCAAATGCTTTGGAGAAGTCCAGATATACGACATCCATTGATTTGCTGCGGTCCAGTCTAGAACTTACCTCCTCATAGAAACTGATTAAATTGGTTTGACATGACCGATCCCTCATGAAGCCATGCTGATATGGAGTAATTTGCTTATTTTCATTGAGGTACTCCAAGATAGCATCTCTTAGAATACCCTCAAACAGTTTACCCACGACAGATGTTAAACTTACCGGCCTATAGTTCCCGGGCTCTGTTTTTGGACCCTTTTAGAATATTGGCACCACATTTGCTATGCACCAATCCTGTGGGACACTCCCTGTCAGTATAGAGTCCTTAAATATCAGAAATAAGGGTCTGGCGATGACATTACTTAATTCTCTTAGGATACGGGGGTGTATGCCATCCGGTCCTGGCGATTTGTCTATTTTAATCTTTTTAAGATGCAGCTCTACTTCTTCCTGGATCAGATAGGGCACTTTTAATGGGGAATTTACTTTTATATTCTGCATTTCATCTGATAATTTATTTTCCTCAGTGAATACAGTGGAGAAAAAGATATTTAGTAGCTTTGCTTTCTCCTCATCGCTCTCTGCAACTCCCCCCTCATTACTCTGTAAGGGGCCAACACCTTCAGGTTTATACTTTTTACCATTTATATAATTAAAGAACATTTTAGGGTTAGTTTTACTCTCTTTGGCAATTAATCTCTCAGTCTCTAGTTTGGCTGTTTTTATTTGTCTTTTACATATTCTATTTTATCCCTACACCTCCATGACGGCATGGTATTGGAGGATGCTCCGCCTACTAAGGGGCAGGAAACAACTAAATTTGGTGCAATAAGAGTGCCTCCTCCGTCTGCGCACACCAGTTGTTTCCTGTCCCTTAGGATGGTGGAAGCTGGGTGCAGTTTCTTTTCGCACAGCCTAAGGTTTGTATTCCCAGTGTTCTGGAGGGCTGTTGCAGGGGTCAGACTCAGGACCTACCTGGTACGTCCTCTGACTCTTCGGCATAAGTCCGGAGGATTCCGGCAGCCCCGGGCTGTCCCCCCCCCCTGTGGCAGGCGAGTCTGCATGGTATTGGAACATGAGGGGCCAGGCGAGACATTCTCATCAGGTGGCGGCGTGCTGTTCCTGGTTGCGGTGCGCGTGTCATGCCGGCGGGGGTTGTCGCGCGTGTCGCGGCCGGGTGCCGGCGTGCGCGTCACTTCCGGCGGTGGTTGGCGCGCGTATCGCGGCCGGGTGCGGCTCGCGTCACTTCCGGTGATGGTTGGCGAGCGGCCGGCGCTTGTCTCTTCATGGAGTGCTTGGCGCTGCGTCACTTCCGGCGAGGGGCGCGGCGGTGAGTTTAAAAGGGCGGCAGGTGTCTTGGAAAACGCTGCTGCCTTGAGACGCCTGCCTCCTGAAGCGGTAACTATTACTTAAAGTGCCACTATGTCTGAGGACCCCTCTCGGAGACCTGATGATCCTCCCAGGCCCTCCAGCCCGGTAAGCCTCCTCCTGGAGGATCTAATCTGTTTTCCTCCTTTATTCACTTGGGGTGGTTTTTTCTGTCTGCAGCTTCGGTGATGGCTCACTCTCCCTTATCCTCTTCCATGGGCATTGTGACTAATTCCTCTCCTTGCTTTTAGGGCAAGGAGAGTTCAAGGGGGAAAGAGCCATCACAAAATAAAAAATGTGCTGCCTGCAAGAAATCTTTACCATCTGCCTATAAGAAGTGGCTTTGCCAAAGATGTACTTCTAAAGTGATTTCTGATGAGACTCCTTCCCTGGTGGAGAGCCTACGATCAGTGATTAAAGAGGAAGTTGGCGCAGTTGTGGACGCGAAACTAGCCTCTGTTACTCCGGGTCCTTCCACCTCTAAATCTATACGGGTGGATACTGACTCTGACCCTGATGAAGGTGAAATTTCAGCCTCTTCAGATGCTTCAGAGGGTGAAGACTCTGCGGGTCGTCCCCTCTGCTCAATCGAGGACACAGAGACCTTGCTTAAAAATATCAGGTCTACTATGCAACTTGAAGACCCTAAAGAACCCTTATCGGTCCAAGATCAACTGTTCCTGGGCCTAGGGGATAAGAAACGGAGAGTCTTTCCGGTTCATGCGAACATAAGTAGTTTGATCATTAATGAATGGAGAGAACCTGAAAAGAGGCAGATTACTTCAAAGATGTTTAAACGCAAATACCCATTTACGGAAGGGGACTCGGCTCTTTGGGATAAGGCTCCTAAAGTGGATGCCCCCATTGCAAAAATATCGAAGAAAACGGCCTTACCCTTCGAGGACATAGGACTCTTGAAAGAGCCCATGGATAAAAAATGTGAAGCATCGCTTAAGAAAGCCTGGGAATCTACGGCGGCGATTTTTCGACCAAGTATCGCTTCAACATACACGGCCAGAACCCTAACTCTATGGCTATCTCAGTTAGAAGAACATCTGCAATCGGGAACCTCCAGGGAAGATATCCTGTCTACCATTCCTGTCTTGAAACAGGCGGCTAGCTTCCTTTCGGATGCTTCGGCAGATACGGTCAAGCTGGCTGCAAAATCTGCCGCACTAGTTAATGCCTCCCGTAGAGCAGTATGGCTCAAAACGTGGTCAGGAGATACGGCCTCAAAAAATAGACTCTGCTCAGTCCCTTGTGAAGGTGACAGGCTGTTCGGGTCGACGCTAGATGACATCTTAGAGAAGGCGTCAGACAAAAAAAGAGGTTTTCCCATGGAAGCAAAGTTTTTTCGCCAAAGACAGAATTCACGTTTTCAGGGACGTAATAGATTTGACCAGAAAAAAAGAACCAATAAAATGTGGCAATCCTCTAACAACAAAAACAAAGGATTCCTGTTTAACCAAGACAGGAATCAAAAGCAGCCTTCAAAGTGACGCCAGGGCCCCAGTGGGAGGAAGGTTGGGGGGATTTTCTCATGCCTGGGAAAATATTCAGGCCTCTCCCTGGGTTTTTTCTGTAGTCCAAGAAGGCTACAGACTAGAATTTGTGCACGTCCCCCCAGACACTTTCCTGGTAAATCACTTAGGGGAAAATCAGTCGGCCCTAGAAAATCAGATAAATCTGTTATTGGAAAAGGCTGCAATCCTTCCTGTTCCCCAGGAGCTAAGGGGGATAGGCTTCTATTCTCCTATTTTTCTAGTAAAAAAGCCCAATGGCTCCTTCAGAGTTATTATAAACCTAAAAGCTCTGAACAAACACATTCGCTACATACGTTTCAAGATGGAGACTATAAAATCAACTGTAAATCTCCTCCAGCAGGATTGCTTTATGGCATCGGTAGACTTGGCCGACGCCTACTACCACATACAGATTCATCCGTCCTTTCAAAAGTACCTCAGATTCGCTGTCTGGATCAAGGGGGAGATACAGCACTTTCAATTCTCCGTCCTTCCCTTCGGGCTTTGTGCAGCCCCAAGGATATTTACAAAAGTCATGTCGGATGTAGTAAAATTTCTTCATCATGCAGAGATAATAATAGTCCCTTACCTGGACGATTTACTGATTGTAGCCCCGTCAAAAGAAAAAATCTTGTCAGACATCAGTTTTACAATGAACACCCTTTCAGAGTTGGGGTGGATCCTGAACCTCGGAAAGTCTGTTCTAACACCAAGCCAGCGATGTGTCTTCCTGGGGGTGGTCCTAGATTCTACCCTAATGACGTCCTTCCTTCCAACCTCAAAACAGGGAGATTTAGTGACAAAAATCGAGACAACTCCAGGCTTTTCTCCTACAGTGTTGGGACAGAAGACAATCTTCTCTCAACAGAAAAATAGCATTGCCTTCCAGGGTAAAAACCTCATTGAGTTGGTGGACCTTCCGAGAAAACCTCTCAGTAGGGGTGGAATGGCGCCAGCCAAATCTGGCAGTTCTGACGACAGACGCAAGCCAGTTAGGTTGGGGTGCTCATCTGGACGACCAATCCAAACAGGGATCCTGGCCCCCCTTTCTTTCAAAAGCTTCCTCCAACCTGAGAGAGTTGTCAGCGATCTGGCAAGCGTTAAGAGCCTTTTCCCCGGTCTTGAGTCAAAAACATGTGAGAGTTCTGTCGGACAATTCAACATCTGTGGCGTACATAAACAAACAAGGGGGAACGAGAAGTCGAACCCTCTCATTGACATCGGCAAAAATATTCCGATGGGCGGAACAGAACCTGTCCTCCCTGTCCGCAGTTCACATAAAAGGGACTCACAATGTAGTAGCGGACTTCTTGAGCAGACAAACGTTAAAAGAAGGAGAATGGAGTCTAAACGACAAGATCTTCAAGGAAATCTGTCTGAAATGGGGCCACCCATCCATCGATCTCTTTGCATCCAGAACCAACAAAAAAGTGGAGACATTCTTTTCCTTATCTCGGCTAGACCATCCAGCCCGGGTAGATGCTCTGGCGGGCTGTTGGCCAAAGGGTCTGCTTTATGCGTTCCCTCCCTTCTTCCTCCTCCCGAAGGTAGTCACCAAAGCAGTCGAGGAACGGGCGAATCTGATTCTCATCGCCCCCCTTTGGTCCCAGAGAGCCTGGTTCCCGATTCTGAAGGTAGCCTCCAGGCACGAATATTGGATTCTGCCAAAGATCCGGGAGCTTCTGCATCAGGGGCCAATATTCCATCCAGACGCGCCACGTCTCAACCTAACAGCCTGGAGACTGAGAGGGCGATTCTAGAGGGTAAAGGCCTTTCCAGTAAAGTGGTCGAAACCCTCCTGCGAAGCAGAAAACAGGTAACCTCGAAAATATATACTGTTTTCTAAACACAGTTTCGGGCAGTTGGGATCCATCAGAGCCTCCCAAGGTTTCCCTAATCCTGGATTTCCTACAATCCGGGTTAGAAAAAGGTCTAAGGGTTAGTACCCTTAAAGTACAGGTGGCTGCTCTAAGTGCCTTTATGGGTACTAAATTGGCGGAGTTAGATCTAATCAAACGGTTCATTAGAGGGGCATCCAGAATCAGGCCTACAACCAGACCTTCCGTCCCTCAGTGGGACTTAAATCTAGTTTTGACCGGATTAACAAAATTTCCGTTTGTCTCTCCGCAACAAGTGTCAATTAAGCTTCTCTCCCTAAAAACAACCTTTCTTCTAGCAATCACCTCGCTAGGAGGGTGGGGGAGATTCAAGCTTTTTCCATCTCTCCCCCTTATTTCTCAGTATTTGATGACAAGATTATTTTAAAACACTCTCCAGAGTTCCTACCGAAAGTTTTTTCTAGGTTTCATTATCAAAAAGAGATCGCTATTCCGTCTTTCTGCCCACAGGCTACTTCGGAAAAGGAGAAGGAATTCGCCACTCTGGATGTCAGAAAATGCTTACTGAACTACCTGGATGATACAAAAGAGTTCAGGAAGACGGACCAGCGACGTCATGGGCACAGCAGGCCCATGCCTCGTTGGAGGAAATTTGTCGGGCGGCCACGTGGTCTACCCCGACTACTTTCTTTAAACATTATAAGTTGGACTTCCTATCTAGCGCAGATCTGTCGTTTGGTAGGAAGGTGTTATCGGCAGTAGTCCCACCCTAATGTGATTTCTTTGTAAATCCTCCAATACCATGCCGTCGTGGAGGTGTAGGGATAAAACGTTAATTACTCTTACCGGTAATTTCCTTTTCCTTTAACCTCCACGACGGCATGGGGGTTTTTCCCCCCCCTTGTGGTGTAACATTGCCTTTTTTGTTTATATATACTTTACTGATGATGTAGTTTCTTTCTGATTTAATAAATGGTAAACTTCATCCTTGAGTTCTAGGTTATTAACTGGTGTGCGCAGACGGAGGAGGCACTCTTATTGCACCAAATTTAGTTGTTTCCTGCCCCTTAGTAGGCGGAGCATCCTCCAATACCATGCCGTCGTGGAGGTTAAAGGAAAAGGAAATTACCGGTAAGAGTAATTAACGTTTTTTTCCTTATAGTTTTTCAATGCTTTCTCGCTCCCCTCCTGTTTTAGTGATTTAAATGCTTTCTGTTTGTCATGTAATGCTTTGTTTACAGTTCTGTTTATCCACATTGGTTTTTTCTTGTTCCTTAACCTTTTATTCCCATAAGGTATGTACCTCTCACAATTAAATATTAGGATGCTTTTAAAAATATCCCATTTTGTGGCTGTATTTTTATTTTTGAGGACTTTGTCCCAGTTAGTTAGGCCTATGGCCTCTCTTAGTTGGCTAAATTTTGGTTTTTTGAAGTTTGGTATTTTTCTTCCTCCCTGAAGAAACGCTCTTTTGAATGACAGTTGGAAGGTTATTATATTATGCTCACTATTTCCCAGGTGTCCCCCAACCTGCACATCTGTTGTTCTGTCAGGTCTATTGGTTAATACTAAGTCCAGTACGGCCATCCCTCTAGTCGGGTCCTGAACCAGTTGGGAAAGGTAATTGTCTTTGGTTATTTCCAAGAACCTGTTTCCTTTATGAGATATACAGGTTTCAGTGTTCCAGTCTATATCTGGGTAGTTGAAATCCCCCATAATAACGACCTCATTATGATTTGCCACCTCGTCTATTTCATTTAGAAGTAGATTTTCTATGGGCTCTGGTATACTAGGGGGTTTATAATAAACTCCTATTAGTATTTTATTATTGTTTTTGGCTCCATTTATTTCTACCCACAGTGACTCCACATCTTCATGTCCCTTACTTATATCTTCCCGGAGTGTGGGCTTTAGACAGGACTTTACATAAAGGCAGACCCCTCCCCCTCTCTGGTTTTGGCGATCCTTTCTAAACAGACTGTAACCCTGTACGTTAACTGCCCAGTCATAGCTATCATCCAGCCATGTCTCAGTTACTCCCACTATGTCATAGTCCTCCTCACACATCACTAATTCCAGTTCACCAGTTTTATTAGTCAGGCTTCTGGCATTACTGTATATAAACTTAAGAGGTCTATGTATATTTTTTACGCCCCTTTTTAAATTACTATTACCTGTGAAGTGAATATCCGGGTATTTGGGTTACTTTGGTTGATGTTTTGCCCAATATTCTCCCTACATTCCTCATTAATCCCAACCCCCACTAACCCCCCACTCTCCCCTCCTATGACCCACTCTCTATCTACACTATCTACCCCCTTATTAGTATTAACCCCCACCCTCCCCCCAGATCCTAGTTTAAAAGCTCCTCTAGCCATCTAACCATTTTTCCCCCAGGACAGTTGCACCCTCCCCATTAAGGTTCAGCCCGTCCCTACTGTAGAGTCTATAGCCGACAGAGAAGTCGGCCCAGTTCTCCATGAACCCAAACCCTTCCTTCCTGCACCAGCCTCTGAGCCACTTATTTAACTCCCTAAGCTCCCGTTGTCTCTCTAGTGACGCTCGTGGCACTGGTAGTATTTTTGAAAACACTACCTTGGAGGTCCTGGACTTGAGCTTCTCTCCTAGTTCCCTAAAATCATTTTTAAGGACTGTGTTAATCATTAGGGTAGAACACCTCAGTATATACAAAGGGTTACCGCAGCTAATGATCACAGAGGAGTCAAATCCGGAGCTGAGGGGCAAAAAGAAACCATCTAGTCCATGTATCCTGGAAGTCAGGAAGTCAGTCATGGCCTGTATACACGACAGGCCTGTAACCAAGACAAGACAGCCTGAAGCCTGTGAGCAACATGGTGTGAGACTGTGTGCAATGCTTTGTGTCACATGGAAAGGTATACTATGACTATGAAAACAGTGGTTGTAAGGTTGGAGATACTGTATCACAACATGGCAGCATTTGTTAGATACTGTGCAGATAATGCAATACTGCCTCCCATGGAGAGAAAGCCATGGTGATAACTATAGTTAAGATCATCTTCATTGCTGCAACTCTGAGGGAGACCAGAGCCATAATGGCATAATGGCCAAGATGATTTTCTATAAAATGATGGTAGTCTCATGTTTAAAGCTGTAGAGGATGGTGAGATATAGAGCCTTAAAGTCAAAAGTTCAAAACATTGTTAACCTTTTGCTCGTCAGTGTACCTAGTCCTGGCTCCATTGCTCCCCGGTAACTGGCTGCAGCAGTCATGTGGCATCTGTCAACAGAATGTTGATGCTAGAGCTTGACTGGGCTACAGAAAATGCCCAGGAGCAATGGAATCAGGAGCCAACAGCAGGGACCAGTAAGTATGAACCCCACCTCAGATAGGCCAAACTCTTTTTAGATCTTTTTAAGTCTTGGATAACCCCTTTAAATCAAATCATCACAAATCTATTCTACAGGAGAGAACCTGCTTACTGTCTAACGCAAAGTATCCTTTTGACTCTCTCTAGCCAAGTCTATTTTCACAGCTGCATTGTCCTATGCCAACATTATTGGTTCATTTAATGGACTATTCTCTTACACTCTATAAACAGACAGTATCCAGATCTGAATATTCTAACAGGCTTAAAGATTTAACAAGTATTGGTCATCTGTTAATTTTCAAGCAGATGTACATATGCAAAACACTTAGATAAAATGTGCTGTCTCTGGAGGACCAAACACTATATCTAGAGCAAATCTATTACTCTGAGAGTCAGACCCGTGTCTGTTTACAACAGGCATGATAGATTCTATTCCAGCAAGTTTCAAGGCAATTCTTCTGTGCTACATGAGGATAGTGCCATTAATAGACTCCTGATAAAGTCTGTGTCGCCAGGAGACATTCACACTGTAGCTTTATTCCCCACTTTCCATTGTTGATCGTCAATAAGCCAAGGTATAAGACTGTGCTGAAGTTCTGCTAAGTGCACAAACCACATGACTTTAAACCAAGAAATCCAAAAAGTGCAAAACGTTGTATCTTAATACATTACCTCTGGACTGTCTGCTGGGTTTGAATTTATTACATTTTGTACTCCATTAGTTATATTTCACACACAATATACCTTTGGATTTTCCAGTTTAAAGTCTAATCATATTTATTACAAAGGATCCGTCAGTTTACACAAAAGCTCCACCATGGAACTGAAATAACTTGCCACTTTTTGTGTGACTTTTTTTAATAAAAGTCACAATTAGAGATGAGCAAAGTTTTGGAAAATTCTATTTGCTGATTTGTCGAATTTTACAAAAAAATTAACTTTGTGGCGAATTACTTTGTCATGAAGCACATTTTTTGTAAGTAGCGGGTGCAATAACAGGGAGCTGCAATAGCGCTGCTCCCCATCATTGTACCCCTCAGATGCCACTTCCATACATGATAATGGCATTGGAGAGTAAAAACTGTGTAAAATTAACAGAAAAAAAGATGAAATCATACTTACCGCGTCCATTTGCTTGAGACGTGCCGACTGCTGCCATTTTGCTTGAAGATCTGGCGTGGCCTGAGATGACTTTAATTATCATAGCTCCAGATGGAGGTGAGTATGGCTCCGGACGGAGGTAAGTATGATTTTTTTTTTTTTTTTTTTGCTTTTTACACTATTTCAGGTTAAATTGATTTGTTACCACAAAGCACAAGAAAATTCAGCTTCATGGCAAAACAAATTTATCCAGTAATAGGGGGGTGTTGGCGTGATTGTGCCCGCTACATACAATAGAATGCAATGTGTGATAAAGTAATTCGGGAACAAAAAAAAAATTTATGAAATTCGGCAAAGCGACCGAATCAAAATTTTTGATAATTCTTATAATTTTTGACATCTCTTATAATTACCAGAGGCGTGCGACCGCAACCGGGCCTGGCGGGGGAGGGGGCCTGGGGCCCGCAAGTGCTTCTAATTGACAGTTGGCCCCGGGCCCTCTCTGTTTTAGGGAGCGACGCAGCTCTAGTGCACAGCGCTACGCACTGCACTACACAGCAGGCCCGCCCCGTCCCCACCCCTTCACCTCCGGCGCTGCGAGCGGCCACTGTGTGATCCCACGAGACCTGGCGCTGGGTCACATGTCTCGCGGGATCACACTGGCTAACTGGATGTTCGCTGAGTACGCAGGACGACGGCGTTACGTGAGGAGAAGAAGGCGCCCTAGGTAAGTATTTTTTTTTTTGTGTGTGTGTCTGTCTGAAACTGTGTGCACATCTGGGTGCACCTGGTAATAGATTATTAAAGGGGGGGCCCCGCTGGCCATATGAGGGCCCCACAAATCATGAAATTATATAGGGGTAAAATTAAAAAAAAATGAAATATATACAGAGCGGGGACAAAATCAATATATATTAATTGGGGGCTAAAATATAATGAGGGGGCAAAAATGGAATATATAAAAAGGGGCAAAAATGGAATATATAAAAAGGGGGCAAAATGAAATATATACAGAGGGGGTAAAAAATAGAATATACAGTATATACAGGGGGAAAAAATAGAATATATACAGAGGGGGTAAAAAATACAACGCATTCGAACCTATAGTTGGCGGATGGGGGGGGGGCCCAAATTCAAATGTTTGCCCTGGAGCCCATAGACCTCTAGTTGCGCCACTGATAATTACCCTTATCTCATTTAGTCCCTAACATTATGCCATTACATATCTTCTGAATTCCGTACATTTCTGCATATTTCCTACCTTTTAGTTTAAGCATTATGGCATGTACAGTACAGTATATGATCCATATTAAAGAAAGCTACTGGAATGTACAGTATGATAGTGTTATTGTGGATGCAGTCAAAATATATTCTTATTGTAGAAGGAAGATTTTTGTTTAGATCTTTGAACATCTTGTGAAGAATATGGCATTATTAGAAATGACAGGGTTAACCAGTCCACTCTGAAGCATATGTAATGAAGCAGAAAGCAGCTCTCATTCTGACCTATACTCTCCAATTCCCTTTCATCATCCAATTCTACTATACATAAGAGAAGCTCTTGAAAAACATCCAGCAATTAGGTCCTACATGGAGGTGCTCCATTCTCTTCCTCATGTTCCATGTGCTCATACTGCACTCCATCTCTGGTGCCACTTTGTAACAGGATTTAGCTTTATTTTATAATAATAAAAAAAAAATTATAAAATATTACTTACCTCATCCATTTGATTGTGAAGAGCCCACCACTGCCATCTTCATTGAAGATCCAGCACAAAATCTCGCCCGCCCTGTCACTGCATCAGCAGTGTGGTGATGTCATACATCACAGCGCACAAGATTTCGTGTGTGGGATCTTCAATCAAAATGGAGGTCATGGCTGTGGGAGGTCTTTGGTTCTGGTAAGTTTGGTTCTGGTGTGGTGGGGAGGAAGCCAATAAGATAGGTAAATGAGTGTGGTCTGGCAAAGATCTACCCGGGTTCATTGGGCTTCAGCCCAGGGTTTTGTTTGTTCTGCCTCTGAGCTTGCGTTCATTGGCTAGAGATAATGTTAAATTTGGCGTATTGAAGTCAGATTTTGGGGATCCATGGACCTTCCCTGGTCTAATTTGTTGTGAATGGTTTGTCTGTCTAAGGTGGGGAGTTTGGAGGAGGTCTCAATAGATTGAGGTCAGTATGATATATATGATATTATATTTATATTATTTATGTTATATTTTGGTAATAAATGGCTGCTGTGGCCTATTAAATCCACCCATTGGCGTTGTGTCCTTATTAGTTGGGACGGAATTGTTTAATGGTGAGATCTGGTTTGGTGAAGGAACAAGTCAATGGTTCCTTAGTCAAGAGAAAGGATCAAAGTCACAATCATATATTAATAGTAAAATTCTATTGATTGTATTTAATATTACAATTAGGAATTTTTACCAGTTGTACTTGTTTTTAAACATTACTAAATATAAAAAATAAGATTATTCTTATAAATATGAGTAACATATAAAATGCTAGCCAATAATTGATGCATAAATTCAGGTCATGCTGTCAGAAATGAAGCCATGGCTGCCAGTCGTAAATTGTGCATCTGTGATGAAATATGACAGCAGAAAGGAAGGAATCTAAATGGTTTCACACTTTAATCCAACATCACGGTACAGGCACAAGATTACTCTGTTTTTCCTCCAGGAAATTCTCGAAGGCTCTCGCGGAGCAAAATCAAACAGACAGACTGAAGAATCCCACCCTGGGGGGCTGTTACACCGAGTTATATCCACAGAAATCTGACAGATAAATAATTGTTGACCTGTGCTCTGAATGGCAGATGATTAGGCGCTGTGTGTGTCTGGGATGACAGTTGTGAAATGCCTCTTACTTATAGCTTGTAGATTTCATCCTTGACAAAAGCGACACCAAAGACGCTCCCAGACGCTCTTTGGCTTCCATTGTAGTGGCTATAATGGAGCTGTAAGCAATGGCATGCCCCTTTAAAATGGCAGAGTGCCTGGGAAGTGCATAATAATTAATATTATAAAAGCTCTTAATTAACGTGAACCTGAACCACTTCTCCAGTGTCAAAACGATCATACATTGTGTGTCCATTCTTCTACGGCAAAAACGCATTCTCTTTCACATAATATTTCCATAAGGATAGACATTTACCAACCATAATGCCGTATACAGTATCTTCTATATCTTCATTCACATTTGGTGTGATTGTGATAGGATACATTACAACATGTAAGGGATTTTAAGTAACTTTGAAAGTTTTTGTAATTTAGAAATATTTATGATATTCATCGCTTGAAAGTAGATAACATCTCTCATGTCATAGTCTTGGAAAGCTGCGGTATATATCTGTAAGGGCGGGTTCTCACCAGCGTAAGGAATTCCATTATAGTGTTCGCTTATAACAAAGTTAAAACGGAATATAACAGAATTTAAGGACGGACTGCAAAGCGGAAGTCTTTAAGAGGCATTCCGTTTTGCTCCATCCTAATATATCTCTATGGACACATATATAACAGTTCAGTTTTTCACCGTTATACATGATGGAAAAAATGTCTTGACAGGATTTTGCATTCCTCCCTAAAATTCTGTTATATTCCGTTATAACGGAACACTATAACAGAATTCCTTACGCTGGTGAGAACCCTCCCTTAAATGTATAGATGAACTGTTATTGTTTATTTTGTGCAGTGATTTATCATGAAAGTTTAAAAAAAATGCAATATAAAATATTTTTTAAACTATGGAAAAAAACACAACAAATGTAGCGTCGTAATTCAGAGCCGCGTGCCATTCTATGGTGCCTAAGTATGTCATTACTATGCAGAGATATTATGCTTCTGATGTACTGTATGAAGTTGGAGGCATAAGGATGTACTATGGGGCACATTTATTATTTGGTAGCCTGCTTCTTGAGTTCAAAACTTGACCAGGATGACATTTGCACCAATCAGTAATTTTTCTTTTGCTTCTGGCTTCTCTTCATTCATGCATCCTGGTTTCCTCCCATACTTCAAATATGCCATTTTATGAAACTGAATGTAGAAGACTATAAGGGTATACATGATCTTACACTAGAAAATACAATATCTGGTGAAAAGTATTGGGACATAGCTTAATAAATTCAAATGTTTCATTCAGTCCCATTGCCGCATGTGTATAAAATCCAGCCCCTAGCCATGCTGCCTGCCTTTACAAACAAGAATAGATCATTCTAAAGAGCTCACTGAATTTTGGCATGTTACTGTAATAGGATGTCACCACTGTAACAAGCCAGTTCATAAAATGTCTTCCCCTAGATACTGTATTCCATGATCAACTGTGAGTGACATTATTGAAAGTGGAAGCGTTTAGGAACCACAGCAACCACCGCCGCAAAGTGGCAGACCAGGTAAAGTTACAAAGCAGGATCGCCAAATGCAGATGTTAATAATAATAATAATAATAATAATAATAATAATCTTTATTTATATAGTGTTACCATATTCTGCAGGCCTTTACAATTTCATAGGGTTCATGTACAAAACAAAAGTAATTGGCTGATATACAACTGAAACACTAGGAGTCAGGGACCTGCTCGCAAGAGCTTACAATCTATGAGGAATTGAGGGTAACACATAAGGTAGATGATTGTGATAAGTAAGATTCAAGCCATTATTGAACTGAAAGGAGTGGTGCTGGCTGATCTGCTTCGGGTGTGGGACTGTTAAAGAATCAGGCCAGAGGAGTTGGTGGAGGAGAGGTTTACTCAGGGAATAGTCCTTTTTGGAAGCTTGATAAGCCTGCCTGAAAATATGTGTTTTTAAGGCACATTTGAAGGTGGAGAAGTTGTGAATTGACCTAATATTCTGGGTCTTGAAGACGGGAGTGAGAGGTACAAATTATGGAGGATGTTAGTCTTAGATCACTAGCAGAATGGAGAGCATGAGTAACATAGTAACATAGTTTGTAAGGCCGAAAAAAGACATCTATCCATCCAGTTCGGCCTGTTTTCCTACAAGTTGATCCAGAGGAAGGCAAAAAAAACCCCTGTGAGGTAGAAGCCAATTTTCCTCACTTTAGGGGGAAAAATTCCTTCCCGACTCCAATCAGGCAATCAGAATAACTCCCTGGATCAACGACCCCTCTCTAGTAACTATAACCTGTAATACCCTCCAGAAATACATCCAGGCCCTTCTTGAACTCTTTTAGTGAACTTACCCTGAGTAGGGTGGAACACGGAAATGAGGGAGGAGATGTATGGAGGTGCAGAACTGTGGAGAGCTTTGTGGGTGAGGGTGATAAGTTTGAACTGTATTCTGTGTTGTATGGGCAATCAGTGAAGTGACTGGCAAAGTAGCATTAGTATGGTGGGTGAATAGATAGATGTGCCTGGCTGCAGCATTTAGGACAGACTGAAGGAGGGAAAGTTTAGTGATTCCCATAGTACATAAAAGTCACCAACACTACAAACCTCTACCATGAACAGCAGTAAAAAACTTGGAGCCAGAAGTTTCATGGCCGAGCAGATGGATGCAAGCCTTACATCACCAAGCACAATGGCAAGTATGAGATGGAGTGGTGTAAAGTGCACCGACATTGGAATAATGGTAGTTCCAAGGTAGGGGAATCATAATACTTCACCACAAAATACTTTTGGGGTAATTGTCTGCTTTCAACTTTGTGAGAACATTTTGGGGAGTGTCCTTTTCTGTTCCACCATGACTGTACCCCAGTTCACAAAACAAGTTCAATAAAGGCATGGCTGGGTGAGTTTGGTGTGGAAGATTTTGACTGACCTGCATAGAGCCCAGACTTCAACCCCATCGGAACCTTTGGGAACAACTAGAAATGAGATGTGTAGTGAGCCATGCCCCCTTGTCCAAAATCAGTCTGACCTCACAAATGCTCTTCTGGTTGAATAAGCAAAAAAATCGCACAGGCACACGCCAAGATCTTGTAGAAAGTATTTTAGCTTTAAACGAGGCCTCAACTCCATATTAATGCGTATAAATTTAGTATGGGATGTCATAATAGCTTGTGAAGGTGTCATGTGCAGGTGCCCCAATACATATAATGTATTTCACTGCACCCAATATTACTATTTTTTATAGTTCTAAGGGGCTAGTTCCATTCCAGGTCAATTTATACTATATCATATATCTTATACATCGTATTTATTTATTTATTTATTTTTATGCTTAACTTTCACATAAACCAAGATATCTCATCACTTCCTGAAATTCCTTTGGGATGTCCTAGAATGTATGCTTCTGTGGTTCAAAAATTCTTTGTGCTTTTATACTCAATCTAAATAAAAATGCCTCCGTACTACAGCACCAGTCAGTCTCCATAGACGGAGGCATTTATAATAGCACTGACTACAACAGGCGGACTGGTGGCAAGTATGCACTAATGCGAGGCGCCCTCAGCGTGCTCATTATTTTCTGCTACCCACTTCTCATTATATGACGCTTCTCTTTGACTTTCTGATTGAAAGGTATTGTTCGTTTTAAAGAACTTTCCCTTGTAGTTGATTTTTCCCTCCTTAAAAGAACAGACCAGGACTCCTGTTGTCCCTACAGCCGAAAGGTCATCGGGTTGAGTGTGGGAGAATGTGCCTTAAAAGTATAAACAACCTGGGCAACAGCAATTATGCAGAAGAAAGGCACAGCCGTCAATTATAAGATGAAGACCATAATACATTTTTTACAAGTGGATGCCAATCATCTCCGATTATTAGGAAAACAATAGCTGATTACATTCTGTTGTGAGGCTTTATAATGCAAACAACCGTAGATCACAGGCCATCAATTCTCCCCGGGTATATGGAAATAGGCAGATAGTACAAAAGTGAGGATTGTTATTAAGTCATAAAAGGGTTTATTACAGAAGACAGAATGCTCACAAGACCATTAACCATGCTGGCACTAGGGCATCAATTAAACGCTGCATAGACAGTCTGTAGCCACTTAATAATATCAGCAGGGAAAAAAGTAATGCAGATCTACGGTATGTTCTCATATCAGAGACTTAATTTCAATAAGCACAAAGAAGCAAATGTCAAATCAGTTATAACACAGTAAAATTACCTAATTTATAACCCACGTTAACACATAACTTAGCTACATCAACCGTCTCTTCATCGGTTCTCACCTTAATCAGTGTCATTGCCTGCAGAGAGGAACGTACTCATTTAGAAGTGTAAGGTCAACCTCATCAGAGGTAATTGCTAGTCTCCAGATACTGTAGGTAACACATCTATGGAAAGTGTAAAAGCTCTACAGTCAGACTTCTAGAACATTTTCCTGCACACTGCAAATCATGTGTTTGCCAGTGGACACTTACGGTCAAAGATCCGAGATATATAAAGTATGAGAGACTCCAGCTATGGTATCATTATGTAAGGCTGAAATCAGCCTTGGCACTTTTACAAGAAAAACATATACTTTTTGGTGTTGTGTTGCTATGGGTTTCCATTGACCCTGTTGTCGTAGAGGTTCCTTCTAAGTTTAACTGTTTTGTGACTGTTGCTGAGGACACACCAGCGTTACATTTATGCTATATTTGTGCATGCTATTTTATCTCCCGATGTAATTGCACCTTGGTATAATATGTCATGTTTAAAATTCTATGTGATATGCTTTATTATGCGGGTAAGGCACGGGGTAACTAGATATAATGTACTCTACCGCAAGTGAAACAAAAAAAACACAATGCAGCAGCACTCTGCAAACACAAATTACGTACAATAATGCCATAGTAATAGAAGACATTCTGGTGCTAGTGCTACACTTATTTTGTAGATTTGAGATTCTTGGCAAATACATTTTGTACAAAATTATTTGGGCCCGTCTACTGACGTCAAGGTGAATCTCTGAAACATGAGAGCGTTACATTTATACTATATTTGTGCATGCTATTTTATCTCCCGATGTAATTGCACCTTTATATAATGTGTCATGTTTAATATTCTATGTGATAAGCTTTATTATGTGGGTAAGCCACTGGGAGATGCCAGCAAGGTAACTAGATATGATGTACTCTACCATAAGTGAAACATAAGTGTGGTGGCCATGGCAGGGTCATGCAGTTGTGACATCACATGTAGCCAGGTAAGGGGCAGTGCTTCAAAGCGTCAAGCCAAGTAGTGCAGATCCAAGATGGTTAATTTACCCCTTATGTGCTTTGCAGCAAGTGATGGTGAATGTGAAACACCCACACGGAGTCTTGTTAACATGATATGGCTATAGTCTGAAGTCCCTCCAGCAGGGCAATAAAGTCTCTTTAGGGTCCACATAATTAGGCCAATAATAGTAAGGCACAATGCTGTTTGTGATGCAAAGTTTGATGCAGTGACCCACTGAGAGGTTGGTGTAGAGGACACGAGTGGTAGTGACCCTGATGAAGTGAAGTGTTACGGTGAACTACCTCAGTCTGTTGCTCCCTAGGGATCAATGCAGTGGAAATGTAATACAGAAGAATGAGGCCAGAGTTAAACATAACAAAATCTTTTTTACTAAGTGCAACATAGAACTTAAAATCTTAAAAACTTTAAGGCCCCATTCACACAACCGTATGTACATTTCCGCATCTTATCCGCATTTTTGCGGATAAGATGTGGAACCATACGGACCCATTCATTTTTCCCGTATCTCATGGAAGTTCCCCCGCAAAAAAAAATAAAACATGTCCTATACTTGGCCGCAAAATCACGTCCGTAGCCCCATTAAAGTCAATGGGTCCGCAAAATTGCGGAACACTATGGAAGACTTTCCGTATGTCTTCCGTTCCGTTTTTATATGGATCACGGAATACATACGGTCGTGTGAATGGGGCCTAAGTGCAATTCTCCTCTGGCACCAGCAAGGATATGAAGGAAGGTTGGTTGGTGGCAATTCAGCACTTAGATGATACTGGCCTAGTTGATATTTTGTGATGGTGGCTTGGCTGTAGTCTTGCAGCTTACAGCAGTGTCTGTAAATGCAGATGTAACAGGTCATTCTGCTGTCTGGAATCTCAAGTCTTTACTTGAGGACAATTTTTAATGGTTCCCTCGGAAGATTAGGTAACTTGCTTACTTTCCACACTGTAGCTACACAGAAACTCCTCCTCTTGACAGAAAGCAGGATCAGCCCACTCCTACCAAGAGAGGAGGAACAGGGTGGTTTACCCTGTTCCTGCCAACCTTTGCCTTGTACTCCTTGCTGGTAGTAATGGCCAGGAAACAAATCCATAACATAACAATATAAACAATTTATAGTACCCCCAGGTCTGGGGTTCTAAGCTAGCATGAGCAGGAAGTTACTACGGATTCCTGAATGTAGCTAGGTAGCAGTAGAGGTTAGTGGCATTAGCAATAAAGGTGCATCACCTCAGGACTTACAGTAGCTTAAAGATGTCCTGCATAGGAGTTGAGGCCAAAGCTAGTAGTAAAAATAGCCTCCTAGTCCCCACATCCTGATAGCAAATGGGACCTTTAGAAGGTCACAAGGATAGAGATACTGCAATCAAGGAGCACTTGTTAGAGACTGCTTATGTTGTCCGAGACTGTGCCAACTGCAGTTTCATATCTTCACTGCTGCCACCCTGAGGAGATTCCAGCCAGTATGTCAACTTTTACCTCTGCTGGAGCCAAGAGAAAGATCACTTCTTGTCTGAATGCAAGTTTATTCAAGTAAAGCTGTTGAACTATACCAAATCTGGGCTCTTACTCAACTATCAAGTATCACTCTCCGTTTTATTGCTATGGTGCCTAACACTGGGGAGCCACAGTATCCAGGTAGGAGCACCTTGACACACACAAGACTAATGGGGCCGCATCACCACTCGGCATTCTTAAAAACCTGTGACAGACCTGGGGGCGGCATGTTGCACTAAGGCTGTTGCCTTTCTTAAGGCTCTAGTAACCATCCAGTTTGTAGACCTACGTGAAACCAGTAAAAAAAACTGTAAACTCTATCTGTGTCCAAGTGCAGTCCATCCACCGTCTTAGGGAACTACACTTACTAGTCAAGGGATAAAAAGATCCTGACTGTAATGACTGACCCTTAACAAATAATAAAAACACTGACCACTATATACTTATAAGGGTTGTCTAAATGGACAGTATGAAGTTGAAAAATGAAGACATTTGTGGATTCAACTTTTTTAACCCCTGGTGATTAACTGTTATGGTTGGATGAAGCTGTGGGTGGTCACTCATTTTTCCTATAGTGGATTCTGCAGGAGAAATGTAGCATTACATATAATTTATTCAAATGAACGGCTGACTAATTCTTTCCAGTGTCTCTCTGCTCTGGTTCATATGATTCATAGAGGGTTTCTAGCAGGAGACTCCTCTCTAAGAAATCCATATACTCTAATAAAGCAGATGGGACAACCACTTTAGAACTGATATCAGAGGGAAATTGTAGTTTCCATCTATTTCAGCATTTCATTCAAATTAAAGTTAATTTGATTAACACAAATTTTGGATTTTTACATTGGAAGCATAACCACTTAAAATTATACAATTATTTTCCCATGAAATTTAATACGCAGTGAGTTTTTTGGGGGTGTTATGAACCCAGGTCCACCTTCTGGGGTTCATAAATCAAAAAAACTCAGTGGAAGAGATTTATTGAGACTGATGCTTACAATGCCAATCTTGGGGCCCATTCACACAGCAGAATTTGGCAGGTCCGCTCGCCACAACCTGAAATCTGCACCAGCCAATTGTTGATGTATGTTTGAGGCATTTCTTGTACAAAAACACTGGCATAAGTAATGGTAAATGTGTTGGGCTGATTAGGTCCACCCCTGGTCAACCTATAGCCTATCTACTTTTAACAAAAAAGTCGAAAGTGGCAAAGAGTGGCAAAATGTTGCAAATTTTTTTGTGAAATGGGTCTTGTGCAAAAATGTGTTTTGGCACCATAATTCAGGCGCAGGGGGACGATAAATAATGTTGAACAAATTGAAGTGAAATTTCAGGAAAAGTTGACTCACCACGAATCTGAATTTCTTGGCGCTTCGTGGTAACAAATCAATTTTTCCTTAAAGAGGCTCTGTCACTAGTTTTAACCATATAGCATTAGATATATGGGCACATAGGGCTCATCACCCTTTCCCCACACATACCTTTATTTCCCAGAAGGAATCAGCCATTATCCAGGAAAATGCACTTTTAAAAATATGGTAATAAGGCTTCGGAGCACCAGGAGGTGTGTTCTGCTCTTCTGAGCACCGGATTTGCGACGCCCTTCTTGCTGCTAACGCCGCCCTACGTGATTAAAAAACGCCCCTCTGCTGCATAATGGACAGCGCTAGACTCTCTGATCTAGTGCTGAAATCCCGCGCCTGCGCACTGACTCGTTGTACGCAGATGTAGCAGCGCTAGCGACTTCTCCTCTTTCACTCCTTTCACTCGCAGTAAAAGTATGCTAATTAGGTGAATGCGTACGCATTAGCGTACAATGCATAGCATTAGCGTACAATGCGTAGCATTAGCATACAAATGCATACGCATTAGCGTACAAATTCGTATGCATTAGCGTACAATGCGTATCATTAGCATACACATTCGTAGGCATTAGCATACAATGCGTAGCATTAGCGTACAAATCATCAGATGCATACTCTATTTACGATATTGTTCTGCACTCACGCGATTCTCCTTTGATCGATAGCGCTGCTACATCTGTACAATGAGTCAGTGCACAGGCGCGGGATTTCAGCGCTAGACCAGAGAGTCTAGGACTGTCCATCATGCAGCAGGGGGGCGTTTTTTAATCATGTAGGGCGGCGTTAGCAGCAAGAAGGGCGTCGCAGATGCGGTGCTCAGAAGAGCAGAACACACCTCCCAGTGCTCTGAAGCCTCATTACCATATTTTTAAAAGTGCATTTTCCTGGATAATGGCTGATTCCTTCTGGGAAATAAAGGTATGTGTGGGGAAAGGGTGATGAGCCCTATGTGCCCATATATCTAATGCAATATAGTTAAAACTAGTGACAGAGCCTCTTTAAATGGTGATTAGAAAAAAAACATACTTGCCTCATCCATTTGATAGTGGAGAGGCCAAAAGTCTTGCGCGCTGATGTGTGATGTCACCCCGTCAGTGCGCTGGCCGGGTGTGGTGACGTCATCACTGATGATGTCACCTAGCCCGGCCAGCGTGATAACGTGGTGAAGACACACGTCAGCGTGTGAGAGATCTGGCATGTTGTCTTCAATCAAGATAGCCACAATGGCCTCTCCATGATCAAATGGATAAGGGGAGTAAGTTTCAGTTTTTAATTTAACCCCTTAAATGCCCCAATGTGAATCTCAGATGCCGAGAACAGCGTTGAACACAGCATCTGAGGGGTTCAATGGTGGGGGGCCGCACAATTGCTTTTACCTGTCACTGCAACTGCCACATACAATGGAATGGGATTTTTGATGCAGTTACTTTGTAATGAATCCAAATTTCTTGTCAAAGTTCGGCGAATCAAATTTTTGAAAACTTCGTTCATCACTATTGATAAATATAACTGCATAATTTTAAACTGGTATGCTTAGAATATAAACATCCAAAATTTGTGTTTGCCATATTGACTTTAATTTGGATACAGATGGAAATTTTGATGCTTTTCTTTGTTTGAACATTATGTAACGACTTGCATTTTGTATTAAGTGATTTATAGGCATATTTATCATTATACAAAAGCAAGAACTAGGATGTTAACAAAAAAAGTTTAAAGCATTGAAGGTGGTGGTTGTTAATAGATAACAGAAGGGTCCTTTGCAACCTTATGCAATATCTTAAAGAAACAGTAGACAACTTCTTAGTGGCCTCTACATTAGTGCAAATATTTGTATCATAGGGAAAAAGCAGACATAAACCAATAGCTCCCCCTAGTGTTATGTGCAGAGTCATCTCCATCTCTCAAGATTTCAAGTTCACATCCTGGAGTTGAGGTGAAAATATGGCATTTAGCACGAGGGACATAAAGAAAATCTACCTCAAATGTTCATGAAAATTACTTACGGATCAGTAAATGAGGCCTGGTTCAACATTGACCTTTTCTGACTGGAATGTAGGGGTGAAAGGGATGTTCTTGTCTCTATATCTATATTATGATAGCTATCAGTAATTACATTTGACAGTTCATGAAACTGATGTCTCTGACTTTAAGGAGAGAAAGATTGTGCTGATAAAAAGATAAAATTCATGAATCTGTATCATATGAAATTTCTGGTTCTCACTATGAAGCTAGCTTCCCTGTAATCTCAAGTGTCCTGTTTTGGGAGGTATCCTGTAGAGATGTGAGAGGAACAGAAGCTTCTTATCAAATGCTGGGGTCATGAAAAACACATATTGAATTATCCAATTTTTTAAGGATTTTAGCTTGGCATAAAAAAGCATGTGTAATTTCATCCTTACAATGAATAAGACCATGTATGTTACCAAACATAAACTGTCAAAAGCAATCTCTTATGGTTAGAGGAACAAATAAAAAACATTTTTAAAGCCAATGATGAAAACAAGTGCTAAAAAATCTTAACCCCTTCAACCACGGCATTTGCATTTTTTTGAAAATCTGACATGTGTCACTTTATGTGGTAATAACTTTGGAACACTTTTACTTATCCAGGCCATTCTGAGATTGTTTTCTCGTCACATATTGTGCTTCACGAAAGTAGTAAATTTGTGGCAAAATATTTCATTTTTATTTATAAAAAAATACCAAATTTACCAAACATTTGGAAAAATTAGCGAATTTCCAAATTTCAATTTCTCTACTTTCAAAATACATAGTAATACCTCCAAAAATAGTTATTATTTTACATTCCCCATATGTCTACTTTATGTTGGCATCATTTTAAAAATGTCATTTTACTTTTTTAGGACGTTAGAAGGCTTAGAAGTTTAGAAGCCATTTTTCAAATTTTCAACAAAATTTCCAAAACCATTTTTTAAGCACCAGTTCAGATATAAAGCGATTTTGAGGGGCTTACGTAATGGAAACCACCCATAAATGATCCAATTTTAAAACCTACACCCCTCAAATTATAAAAAACTGATGTTACAAACTTTGTTAGCCCTTGAGGTGTTCCACAAGAATTAAAGGAACATGGAGGTGAAATTTCAAAATTTCACTTTTTTGGTAGATTATTCATGTTAATATTTTTTTTCTTGCAACACAGCAAGGGTTAACAGCAAACTAAACCTCAATATACATTGCTCTGATTCTGAAGTTTACAGAGATACCCCATATGTGGTGGTAGATGTCTCTATGGGTTTGTGGCAGTGGTCAGAAGGAAAGGAGCGC
Organism: Rhinella marina; assembly: GCA_900303285.1. Classification (NCBI taxonomy): domain Eukaryota; kingdom Metazoa; phylum Chordata; class Amphibia; order Anura; family Bufonidae; genus Rhinella; species Rhinella marina. The sequence continues at coordinate 179,553 of ONZH01016129.1, read as the reverse complement.
CATACGAATTTTGGAGGCAGATTTTGCTAGAATCGTTTTTAGGCACCATTTTGTAATTGAGAAACCCTGACGTACCCCTACAGTGGAAAGCCTCAAAAAGTGACCCCATTTTGGAAACTACACCCTTAAAAGAATATATTAAGGGAGGTACTGACCACTTTGACCCCCTAAGCGTTTTACAGAATTTGGAAACACTTGGCTGTGAAAATGAAAAGTTTCGTTTCTTCCAATAAAATGTTGTTTTAGCCCCAAATTTTTTATTTTCACAAGGGATAACAGGAGAAAAGCACCCCATAAATTGTTCCCCATTTTCTCCTGAATACGGCAACACCCCATATGTTGTGGTAAACTGCTGTGGGGGCACATGGCAGGACTCAGAACAGAAGGAGCGCCATATGGATTTTGCAGCACAGATTTTGATGGATTGATTAGCAGGAGCCATTGATGTGGGGGCTAATTTTTTTGCGGGATGAGGTGACGTTTTCATTGGTACCATTTTGGGGTACATAAGACTTTTAGATAACTTGGTATTACACTTTTTGTGAGTCATGGTGAAAAAATAGCTGTTTTGGCATAGTTTTTTTTATTTTTTTTACAGCATTCACCTGAGGGGGAAAACCATGTGATATTTTTATAGAGCAGGTTGTTACGGATGCGGCGATACCCAATATGTCTACCATTTTTATTTTTGTTAAATTTTACACATTAGCTGCATTTTTGAACAGAATTAAATCTTGTTTTTGTGCTGCCATTTTCAGAGAGCCATTTTTTTTATTTTTTGGGCAATTGTCTTAGGTAGGGTATCAATTTCTGCGGCATGAGATGAAGTTTAGATTGGTACCATTTCCTTTTTTGATCGCGTGGTATTACACTTTTTGTTAGACAAGAGGAAAAAAACATGGCTGTTTTGGAATAGTTTTTAAGAAAATTTTTTTACAGAATTCACCTGGGGAGCCATCTCATGTAATATTTTTATAGAGCAGGTTGTTACGGATGCGACGATACCCAATATGTCTACCTTTTTTTTTTTTGTAAAATTTTACACATTAGATTTATTTTTAAACAGAATTAAATCTTTTTTTTTGTGTTGCCATTTTCTGAGAGCCATATTTTTTTTATTTTTCTGGCGATTGTCTTAGGTAGGGTCTCATTTTGATGGTTTGATTTGTACCATTTTGGGGTACATACGATTTTTTGATCGCCTGCTATTACACTTTTTGTAAGGGAAGGTGACCAAAAAATGGCTGTTTTGGTACTATTTTTTTTTTACTGCGTTTACCTGGCGGGGTGGATCATGTGATATTTTTATAGAGGCGGTCGATACGGACGAGGCGATTCCTAATATGTCTATTTTTCTTTTTTTCCCTATTTTTTACAATTTTTTTTAACTTTATTTTGTGAAAAGGACGCTTTTTTACTGGGCACAGCCGGACCCCCGCCACTGATCGGGCGGGCGCAGCTCCTGCACCCACCCGATCAGCGCGCCATAGTACTATGGTGCTGGGCGGGAAGTCACTTCCTGCAGCGCTGTACATGTACGGCGCTGGTCGGGAAGGGGTTAAAGGAGTTTTCTGGTTTGCAACACCCTTTAACTACTTCACCCATCTTCCTTACCAGGCCAATTTTTCAATTTTAGCAATGGCCTATATAACTGCAAATAACTAATTTCATAGCCAACCTACATGTATTTGATATTATTTTTCATAGGACTCATCAGACCTTTTTTGGTGCTAGTAGATGACAGATATAATATTTACAAAATATATACTAAAGGAAAAACTGTGAACATTATAAAAAAAAAATATTTTTCCTTGTTGATCAATTTCCTTTTCTGTCACAAAATATTTCAATACAAAGCTTTTTTTTTTAAACCAATATCGCCAATATCACCAAAAGACTTCAAAGAACTGGAGCACATTTTGGATTTTGGTGGCCTATTTTTCTGTTGCTAGTTCTATTGCACCATACTGCCAGAATAGATGTGCAGTGCAAAAACATTTGAAACACCTTTAATGTGACTATTTTTTTCATGTTGACCTCCTAAAGTACTCATCTTAGGAATATTTGGACATTTTTAGGTTTAAAAAAATAAAAAAATGAATGTATGTATAAATGAAAAAAATATCTGTGTGCATACGCTTTATATACTATTGCTAAAACTAATATCTATATAATAACATAGTAACATAGTTTATAAGGCCGAAAAAAAGACATCTGTCCATCCAGTTCGGCCTGTTATCCTACAAGTTGATCCAGAGGAAGGCAAAAAACCCCTGTGAGGTAGAAGCCAATTTTCCCCACTTTAGGGAAAAAAAAATCCTTCCCGACTCCAATCAGGCAATCAGAATAACTCCCTGGATCAACAACCCATCTCTAGTAACTATAACCTGTAATATTATTACCCTCCAGAAATACATCCAGGCCCCTCTTGAACTCTTTTAGTGAACTCTTTTCTGGGAGTGTAGCACATTAAGGGAATTTTGGGCCAGGGTATTTCAGAAAATCTCATCAGAAAGTAAAATAGAAATTTCCCCATGTCCGCGTATAGCAATTCTTGGAGATGATACAAAACTGAAGCTTGAAAAAAAAATAAAGAAGAGGGTGATTCAGGATCTTTTTTGGGCAAAGTTATTAATTCTGAGAAAATGGAAGGAAGAAATTCCTCCAAGGTATGATCAATGGGTAAACCTAAGAAAACAAATGATGAGAATGGAGAGGTACCCATTCCAGTTATTATTTTAGTTGCCCTCCTCTGAACCCTCTCCAGCCCTGCTATGTCTGCCTTGTTCACAGGAGCCCAGAACTGTACACAGTACTCCATGTGTGGTCTGACTAGTGATTTGTAAAGTGGCAGGACTATGTTCTCATCACGGGCATCTATGCCTCTTTTGATGCAACCCATTATCTTATTGGCCTTGGCAGCAGCTGTCTGACACTGGTTTCTACAGCTTAGTTTGCTGTTCACTAAAATTCCTAGGTCCTTTTCCATGTCAGTGTTACCCAGTGTTTTACCATTTAGTATGTACTGGTGACTTGCATTATTCCTTCCCATATGCATAACCTTAACCCACATACAGACATTTTCTCCCAGGCCAAGCATTCTCATTTTATATACTAACCTTTTATGTGGTACCGTGTCAAATGCTTTGGAGAAGTCCAGATATACGACATCCATTGATTCGCCACGGTCCAGTCTAGAACTTACCTCCTCATAGAAACTGATATGGAGTTATTTGCTTATTTTCATTGAGGTACTCCAAGATAGCATCTCTTAGAAAACCCTCAAACAGTTTACCCACGACAGATGTTAAACTTACTGGCCTATAGTTTCCAGGCTCTGTTTTTGGACCCTTTTTGAATACTGGCACCACATTTGTTATGCGCCATCCTGTGGAACACTCCCTGTCAGTATAGAGTCCTTAAATATCAGAAATAAGGGTCTGGCTATGACATTACTTAATTCTCTTAGGATACGGGGGTGTATGCCATCCGGTCCTGGCGATTTGTCTATTTTAATCTTTTTAAGACGCCGCTCTACTTCTTCCTGGGTCAGACAGGGTACTTTTAAAGGGAAATTTACTTTTATATTCTGCATTTCATCTGACAGATTATTTTCCTCAGTGAATACAGTGGAGAAAAAGATATTTAGTAGCTTTGCTTTCTCCTCATCGCTCTCTGCAACTCCCCCCTCATTACTCTGTAAGGAGCCGACACCTTCAGGTTTATACTGTTTACTATTTATATAATTAAAGAACATTTTAGGGTTAGTTTTACTCTCTTTGGCGATTAATCTCTTGGTCTCTAGTTTGGCTGTTTTTATTTGTCTTTTACATATTCTATATATATTTTTATTTTATTTTTTAATGAAAGAAAAAGGTTAAAAATGTGTGTGTGCGTACATAGTCTTCTATACTAAAGCCAATAACTATAGCTGTAACATTTTTATTGTTATTTTTTTATTTTTTCATTTTTTATGAAAAAAAGTGAATAAAAAAAAAGTGACTGTGGCACGAAGGGGTTAATTCACAGACAACAGAATCACGGTTCACTTTATAGCCAGCAGGGGTCACTCTCACATAGATAATAATAATAATAATAATAATAATAATAATAAATATATGCTCTAGTGTCATTCCGTGTTTTTTTTTTTATGAAAAAATTTTTATTGCCATTTTAAAATGTATTACATGATAAAAACAAAGCAAGAAATCCCAAAAAGTAAACCTCATCCCACCCTCATCTAATCCCTTTGTTGCAGCACTGACTTGGTATCTAAGGGGTTAACTGCTTTAGGCTCCTTGCACATGGCCGTATCTGTTTTGCGGTTCGCAAATTGTGGATCCACAAGAAAAAAGGATACCGTCCGTGTTGCATTCCCTTTTTTTCAGACTCATTGACTTCAATAGGTACACAGTTCACATTTTACACACATGTTCTATCCTTTTGCGTAATCGACATATGGATGCAGAAAGCCGAAAGATCATCTGTGTGCTTTCCACTTCCTTATGTCTTTTATGCAAAAAGATAGAATATATCCGCACAATTGGACCATGGACTCACTGAAAACAGTGGTTCTGTAAATAAAATGCGGGCAGCACATAGACTGCTTTCGTATTTTGTGGATCCGCGGTTTGCAGACCTAAAAACGGATGCAGTCGTGTGCACGATGCCTTGAGATGCGATCTGCTGAGCTCTGTAAGATGAATAAGTACATGGATGGCATGGTGATGTAAGTAGAGGTTGCCTCACAGGTAGACTTAATCCATTTCTAACATTTTTGTTCACTTTCTCCTGCACAGTATTTAACATTCCTGAACGTATAATGCTCACATTTATTTTTCTTTTGAAATTTCCCTTTATGTTACCTTTTAGAGACAGCCAGATCTGTGATTAGTTAGACCTTAATTACTGAAAGCATTTAAAGAGTCTGTGTTCTTAATCTTCACAGCTTGCTATCTTATAATGTGCCAGTGGTAGGTCGGGACCCAGAGGTGAGGACAGAAACATTAAATGATCCCCCACGGGAAGCACAGAATATCAAATGTCAAAATATAACACGTTTTCAGCTAAAATGGAATGCTCTACCAGCAAGACGCTTATTATTAAATCTGAAATTTTTCAGCTACTTAGGTGAGTTTAATGCATATAAACTGTGCAAATAAAGGCAGTAAAGACTGTAGTATATAATGATCTGTTTATTTAAATGTGTACATATATTGGATTTGATAAGTGGATTTAGCATATTCAATGGGAACATCTGTTTATTGACTGTTTAAGGACAAAGTGACGAGAAGAAAGAAAATTTGAAAGATTAGAAAAAAAAATCTATCTATCTTTTCTATCTATATGTGTCTGACTTTATATCTATCTATCTATCTATCTATCTATCTATCTATCTATCTATCTATCTATCTATCTATCTATCTCTTTCTGACTGTATATCAATTATCTATATCTATCTATCTATCTATCTATCTATCTATCTATCTATCTATCTATCTCATGTATATCTGTCTCATATCTATCTATCTATCTATCTATCTATCTATCTATCTATCTATCTATCTATCTATCTATCTATCTATCTATCCATCTATCATCTCCCTGCGCCTGATTTCTGACTTTAAAAAACTGCAAACCTAGGAAGTCATTTACAAACAGATATATGCCACTTTTTGGCGTATATCTATCACAAATTGCGGCACAAAGGTTATTTGCGTCACAATCTGTGACTTTTTCCCCTTTTCCAACGCTCATGCCAGGTCTAAAAAAAGGGGACGTTGCTTAAGGATGGACCAACAGGCCTGTTTCTTTTATCATTTTCCACATTTTAGGCATAGAACATGGTCTAAATCTACACCAGCAAGGAAGCTGATGTAGATTTAGACAAGTGTAAATTCTGCTTATGTTATGTAGAGGCCGGCTCCTTTACATAACTTAGATGGATGAACCGCCAGCGCAGGAGGGACGAAGACTGGTGTCTAAATCGCCAATCTTCATAAATGTCCCCTCTAGTGTTTGCAATGTTTTGAGACACCATTGCAAGAAAATTCTTCGACATAGTGAGCTTGAGCCACCTTTACTACTTTTTTGAAGGAGGAGGTAGCAAGGCCGGGGAGTGGACCTGGCCAGTGGCTCCAACAAATGAATTTTCATTTTTGCCAGTTTTCTGGCACAAATGAAGACAGAAATGTACAGCAGGTCTTTTTAGTTGCACTGTGGAAGTACCTAATATAAGACTAGTCATGTGCCAGTATTAATAAATCCTCCCCCATAGTGTTGGTTTGCTTTTGCATGTCAGCCATAGTAATGTACACTGTACTTTATTTCATGATTGTTTGCAGGTGGTTTTTTCATGATCTGTCTTATATTTATCTATTGTTTCTATCTCATATATATCTACTATCTAGTTTTACATATTTTAGGCTACTTTGACACTTGTGTTGTTGTTTTCCTGGTATAGAGATCTGGCAGAGGATCTCCATACCAGAAAAAAGTGTTTCTGTTTACTTCTCATGTATTCTGAATGGAAAGAGATCCATTCAGAATGCATCAGGATGTCTTCTGTTCCGGCAACATTCCGTTTTATGACCGGACACAAAACTGCTTCAAGCTGCAGTTTTGTATCGGTCATCAAAACTAGAAAAAAAACCAGATCTGGCACGGACAACAATGTAAGTAAATGGTGACTGATCCGTTTTTTATGGAGCCTAAAAAAACAAATCCGTCACCCATTGACTTTCAATGCATTTAGTGACGGATCCATTTTTTCAGCTTGGATTTCACACAACCGCATCCTAATGGAACGGATGCATCTTGATGTGCAAAATTCAAATGGTATTGAGAACCTCAAGTGTGAAAGTAGCCTTACATAGCTTTATAAAGCATAGGTTTAAAGCTGAAAAAGTATGAAAGACAGCCCTACGGTACAGTATGTGCTCCCGGCCAAAAGAATGTTACTTTTTGTCCATAGGGTCCAGTCCTTGGTTTGTCCAGTGTGTAGCCGCTTGTGTTTGTGTTGGAGTGCACCAGACCCTGATTGTACACTACAGTAGGATCCTGTGGGAGAAGATGACCTAAAAAATATATGGCCCATCTAACAAAAAACATTCTTACAACCAACATAGTTAGTTTGAGTTATCATCAGATGAATTTTATCTACTGGTTTTCCTCAGCATCCTGCTATAAATAAATGCTACCAAACAATATTGTGCAATGTGATATTTTATGTGACTAGGAGACATCTAATGACAGCCAGGCAGAGTGACTCACAAGTTATGTTGACTCACTGACCCTCATACTGTTTACATGCATTACAATGGCTGCAAATTATTTCCGTGATTTTCTACTATATGGGGACTGGGAACATTTAAGATTTCCGCCACGTACATATAACCTGACACTCTTAATAAAAATCAACTTATAGATTTGTGAAACAAAAGTGTCAGAGGGACATGGGCTTCATATTTAATCTTCATTTGTTTTGACAAATTTGAGACATCTGTAGACGTTGCAGGCTCTAGAATTCCACCAGGCATGGTGCTATATTTCACTTCTGCTCCATGTAACAAACTTTTTTTACAATGGAATAAATCCTTCTTTAGAATTCACAAAATACTGTCACATGTCATCTTTTTCGAGGCATGCATTAGGGTTCATGTTTGGTCTGTACAGTATGTCCATTTTTTGTCTTCCTTTTGTCATTCGCCTCCCATGTGCACTGTTAAGGGCTTGTTCACATCAACCTTATGGATTCCGTTCTGGCTTTCCGTTATAACGGAAAATGACGGAATCCATAAGACGTAAATCAAAACGGAAACCTTTGGAGGCATTCCGTTTTGATCCGTCATAATAGAAGTCTATGGACCTGCATAACGGACAGAACTTTGTTTTCCGTCCTGCATAACGGGTCCAGAGGGATCCATTATGGTTACCCATATACTTCTATTATGATGGATCAAAACTGAATGCATCTAAAGGTTTTCGTTTTGATTTACGTCTTATGGATTCCGATGTTATAACGGAAAGCCATAACGGAATCCATAACGTTGTTCTGAACAAGCCCTAAGCTGTAAAGGGATTTCCAGAGCATTTCCTACCAATGGAAAGTGAAAACCACTGATAGAACATGGACACCATCCTGGATTTCTTGGACGATAGACTTCAATAGGCATTTCATGTTCGGTCCACATCATGGACCAAAGTAGTGCATGTCTCCATTCAGTCAGTAGAAAAAAAACAAGAATATGTGAATAATAGAGATGAGCAAATCATTCAAAATTTTATTCGCCGAACATTCATCGAACTTTTCATAAGATTCATATATTCTACGAATCTATTCGACAAATCTGCGTACAAATCATACGTTATTTTGTGGCGTTTTGTGAACATTCGCGCACTAATAACGAACGTTCAGTTTTAAAAGGTACGCAACTTCTTTGAACACGTATGAATGAGCCTACAAATTGCGTACGAAAATGACGGGCTTTGCTGGAGAGGAATGGTGGAGCAGGAGCAACACTATGAGTCTAACCCCTGGCTACATATGGATACTGTATCAGCAGATGACAGCAGATCATCCGGCTGAGACTGAGATAAGCCTGTCATCCACTCCACTACCTCATCCACTTTCTCCTCCACTACAATTTTGCACCTTGGTGGGTTAGCCCGGAGGAACACCGGCCCAGTATTGTGTATACTACAAGTAGAAGCTCCAGCTACAGGTCCTTTGGCACTTCTGCCCTGTGCCACCTTCTCCTTTTTTTAGAGCTCAAGGTCTGGCTGGAACTGGACCCCTTTTGCTTATCTATTCCAGACAATTTTCACTTGACTCTGTGGCCCTGCAGCTGGTCTTTGTCTTTGTCCCTGTCTCTCTCCCTGTCTCTCTCGCTATCTCTCTCCCTGTCTCACTCTCCCTGCCTGATTAATTACTAGCCCTGCACTGGCCCTGCACTTTCCCTGCAGTATCTCTGATGTGTAATATGGATTCCCAGAACAATTACACCCCAATTTGAACAACACAGGTCTCAGTGTCTCAGAACTTCACACATAGTGCTTCTGCTTGTCTCAGCAGTTGCAGCAGAAGTGATGAGTCACTGACTTATCGAGCCTGAGCCAATCAGGGCAAGCCCTGCCCACTAGGTCAGGTGACAGCTTTCTTCCCGGGCTTTGGCGCATGAATAACGAACTAACAGTAAAAAAATCGCTAAGTAATTGAATTCGTACACAACAGCGTATAGAGTAACATACAATTTATCGGACAAGTACGCAGCGAATGTGTAGAAAGCCTTCGGAACATTTTCGAATCTTAACGGAGCGAATCTCCAAATATTCGGATTCGTTTTGCAGCTGAAAATTTCCAAGATTCGATACGAATCAACGAATCGGCGAATAGATTCGCTCATCTCTAGTGAATAAATACATTACTATCAATGGATATTTGTGCTATTCGTTGAGAAAACAGTACCCATCTGTGGTTCACTGATTCCTCAAGATAGGTCATCAATATGAGATCTGACACTTGGCACCCCTGCCGATCAACCTTTTGAGGAAGCTCCGATGAGCTCTGTGGAGTCCTCACAGCTTAACAGCACTGTCCACTGGATAGCAGCTGGTATCTCCACCCAGCCCTATTTACTTGAATGGGACTGAGCTGCTTATAGGCTATATGACCAATGAATGTGACATAACATTGCCTAGGAACAGGCTTAAGCATTTACAAAGCACCACAGGCTCCTGGTATAGCAAATCAGTGGGGCGCTAATAGTTGGTAGTCCAATGATCAGATACTGATGTCCTATCCTGAAGATAGAACATCAATATCAAAATCCCAGAAACCCCCTTTAATTAAAGTACTAGTGACTGCTACCTCTGCACCCTCTATAGCTATGCCCATGTACAAGACCTTTAGTGGTCCTCATCCCATAAAGAGGTTGGCCACTTTCTGGTAACTGTTCATCAGTGTGTTTGTAAGATGATTATATAGCACTTACTCATAAAGCCTTTGTTAAATGGCCACTGATGGAGGGACATGTTACCAGACACATCACTCTGCCTCCTCCATTAAAATATACTTCAATTGCCATCTACACTTGCACTTTTGGGAATTTAGTGTAGGCACAAAAAAAAACCAATGTACATTGGTCCTTCAGTCATATGCCCTTCCACCTCACCCTTACTGCCCCAACAAACATCTGGTAGATTAGCAAGAAGAAGGAAACAGATAAAATAAAGTATGCTTAAAAGCTATGTACACCTTTGAGGGCTTTTTTTTAGTATTGTACTGTACTCATTTTGAACTAGAAATTATTTTATCTATTGGTCTTAAAAATGTTGAACCACTGTCTTTGTGCAGCCTTAAGTTTCTCTAGTAGCAGGATTTGAACTTTCACTGTGTTTCATCAGGCATTTCAGCTGATGAACTCCTTATCTCTGATTTCCAACCTTGTAAACAATGTGGCTTAAAGAATGTGGCTTAACCCCTTCGCGCCCAGCGCCGTACATGTACGGCGCTGGGGCGATGCGGGCACATGACGCCCGCTCACGGGTGCGGCAGGCGTCATGGCCGGCAAGTCTCTGCTGTTTCTAACAGCAGAGACTTGCCGCTACTTACCGCCATCGGCGGCGTCTTCCTGGGAGCCTAGATGCCGTGATCACACGTGATCACGGCATCTAGTTGCATCTCAGCTTGCATTTGCAGTTGCATTCGCTTCCGGGTGGTGTACAGACACCCCGTGTGGCCAATCGGGGTGTCTGTACACCATATGAAAACTGTAATCCTCGCTGGTGAGGATTACAGTTTTCAAAGTGCAATTCTTATTCTGGCCACTAGATGGCAGGCCAGGATAAGAAATGAGCAATTCTTGGATTTCTGAGTCTATAAAATACATGATTACTCATAAACAAAAAAAAAAAAAAAAGCCACAATATATCAGCCCATATTTGACCTTTCATATAGTAAAAAAATTAAAAAAAAAAAATGTTAAAAAATATATAAAAAATAAAAAAGATATAAAAGTTCAAATCACCCCCCTTTCCATATAATTAAAAAATAAATACCTAAATAACAATAAATATAGACATCATGGGTATCACCGTGACCGAAAACGCCCGTACTTTTATAATATAAAAAAAAAATTCCAATACGGCAAATTGTGTGGCGGAAAAAAGAGTCCAAATGGCGATTTGCCGTTTTTTGCCGTTTAAATAAAAAGTGATCAAAAAGTCATACACACCCCAGAATGGTATCAATAAAAACTTCAGATCGTCCCGCAAAAAATGAGCCCCCATACAGCTCTGTACACATAAATACCAAAAAGTTATAGGGGTCAAGATTTGCCAAGAAAAAAAAAAAGGGCAAATTTCTAATTATTTTATCACTATGAAAACACAGGAAAAACTATACATATTGGGTATTGCCGGATTCGTACTGACCAGTAGAATGAAAGTAGTGGATCAGTTTTAATGCACATCGAACGCTGTAAATAAGAAACCCGTAGAACTGTAGCGGAATAGCGTTTTCTTTGCAATTTCACCCGGTTTGGAATTTTTTTTCCCGCTTCCCACTACACCATATGCAATATTAAATGGTGGCGTTGGAAAGTACAACTTGTCCCGCAAAAAATAAGCCCTCATACAGCTATGTGAACAGAAAAATAAAAGAGTTATGGCTGTTTGAAGGCAGGGAGCGCAAAACGAAAATGCATAACCAAAAAAACCTTGCGAAAGGGTTAAATAAGTGTTTATTACCTTTTAGTAATTTAGAGACAAAGGTTATTAGATGACTGGCACAAAGTGAAAATAAAAAGTAGGATTAACACAGCTAGAAAAGCAATTAACCATTTGTGACAGAACGGCTCAATATTTTTAATAAAGACCAATTGAAAAAAATGCAATCATAAAGAAATTGCCCCAGAAGGTGTGCATAGCCTTTAAGGATCACATGGGATTTGTATGTTCTTGAATAGAGTCAGTACCAAAATTATTGGCAATTTTTAAAAGAGTATTCTTAACTATGTATGTGGGACACACCTCTAGGGTCATTTACAAAAAAAATGCATTTTCCATGGCAGTCTCAGTACAAATCCCACTGGAGTCACATCTGACCCATTTATTAAGAGTAGAGATGAGCGAATCAAATCCCACGAAGTGGAATTCGATCCGAATTTCATGATAAATTTGATTCGCCTAGAAGCCGAATTTCCTTGTGCTTCGTGTCGGTGAATCGATTTATCCTGAAATAGTGTAAAAAAACAAAAAAATCCATACTTACCTCCTTCATTTGCTCGCGACGGGCCGCCAGCCGCCATCTTGATTGAAGATCCCGGGTGAAATCCCGCGCATACTGACGTATGACGTCACCACGCCGGCCGGCGTGATGACGTAATCTCGCACCGCGCGAGATTTCGCTCCAGATCTTCAAGCAAGATGGCGGCGGCCGGCCCATCGCGAGCAAATGGAGGAGGTAAGTTTGATTTAATGTATTTTTTAATGTTTATTTTACACTGTTTTTACATGCAGACACCACGATCATGTATGAACGCGGCATCTGAGGGGTACAATGACGGGGGCGGCGCTATCGCAGCTCCCTGTCATTGCACCCACTACTTACAAAAAAAATGTGCTTCATGGCGAAGTAATTCGTCACAAAGCGAATTTGTTTTGTAAAGTTCGCCGAATCAGCCGAATCGAATTTTCAAGAAATTCGCTCATCCCTAATTAAGAGGAGCACGCCTCTTCATAAATTTTCCATATCTTCTGCTGTGTGTGCCAGAACTGAAATGTATTATGCCAGGACTTGGAGTAGATACCAGGTGTAATCTGTGCCAGTTTTCCTTTGCACATGTTGTTAAATGAGTCAGGCCACAGATGTCCCATCCATGGCCCACCTCCTCCCACCCATGTCTGCCCACTTTTTGAAAAAGTGGTAAGCATCAGAGAAAGCAAACAAAATCTCAAATTTGTGGCAGAAATCTGCCATAAAACTATAATAAACTATAAGAAATCAGTAGACCTCTTGTAAAAAAAAAAGGGCGCACTACACTGTAGGGTTAATACATATGTCCTGTTGTATGGATGTCCATACAGACAGACCTGCTCACAGGAGAATGTAAGACATTTACTCCTGCTTTCAAGTTTGAGTTTCTGCAACCTGTCTATTGATGACTGGGAGGTCCGGCTTCTATGACACAATAATTAGTGATAATTTAAAAACACCAGAGCAACGTCTGATACGTCTACATCAAAGACATGGCTGCACTCCTTCCAATACAAATAGTCCTTCTATGCAGGCACGATGTTCTCCTTATTATTGGTTCAGTCGTACAAGGCAAATAAATAGAAATCTACCTCAAATTATCAAAATTACTGCACGTGTCTAATTATTTATACAAAAAACACTAAATTTGGAAGTACGACATATAAAAATTGATATTTTTGGAGTTTTCTGTAACCGACTTCTCTGAGCATAATGCAGGAGAATAACCATTTTAATGCAGTTTTTACTATTATTTTTAGCATATTTCAAGTGCTTTGTTTACTAAAGTGAAAATTACAAACATGATGCTTCAGTTATGTGCACATTGTGCAGTTTTATCAGTTTTTTATGTGGAAACCACAGATGCAGGGACAGACTTAGGGCTCATGTACATGACTGTGATTTTTGTCCGCATCCAATGTGCATTTTGTGTGGGTTGGATAAGGACCCATTCATTTCAATGGGGATGCAAAAGATGCAGACAGCAAGCAGTGCTGTCTACATTCGTATATCCGTTTTGTGGCACCAGCAAAATAATAGAACATGTCCTATTCTTATCCATTTTATGGATAAGGATAAGACTGCTCTATAGATCGCAGGACATTCCATTCCAAGTATCTCCCGTCTTGCAGAAGACAAAGCATTGCCTGGTGCAAACTGTGCAAGAGCAAAATAAGACATGGGCAGGCAAACACAAACATAGCTCTATTGAACCACTTGAAGTGCCATTACCTCATCCCTTGGGCAAAAAGAGGTGGCAGCCAGCCATCGCAGCAGGAGTTCCCTCCTTCTCCCCCTCCCTCTTGCACCAGGCTGCATCCATGGGCAGTATGGTGTCTTTCACAACAACATCAGCCTTGTACTTTCACGTGGCAGACAACGTGGGCTACTCCCTTTCATTCTCGCTGTGCGGCAAGGTTCATGCCATGGTGGACACCTGGAGAGGCTCTTAAGGGCAGGGACAGTACATGTCTTTCACAGCCCACTGGGTCAATATTTTTTTCCAGCAGAAGTGAGGCAGCACCCCATCAACAAGGCCAGGTCCTTTTGACCACCCACAATTGTTTTGACCTGGCTACCACACCAGGGACTTATTTGTCCCCTACTCCTCCACGGACATGTTCCCATCCCCAAAAGCAGCAGGGCACAAGGTCGCTCACACTATCCCTCTTTCCTTTCACATGTGTCAAGTCAAGCATTGCCATGCCACGTTGGAGCTGATTGGCCTGGGCGAGAGAGACAAACACAGGAAAGCAGTTGCTGAAATATATCAAGCAGCAAACATGCCGCTGGCTGTCACCCTGCCAACTCCAACTGGTCAATGTGGTCAGCAACAATGGATGCAATATCTTGGCTGGCCTGAACCTGGGCAGATTACACATGCTCCCTGCATGGTGCATGTCATTAACCTAGTAGTGCAATGGTTTCTAAATAAGTACACTGGCTTGCTCAAGGTGCTGGCAAAGTCCAGAACAATGTGCAAGCACTTCAAGCACCTGCCAGAGCGGCCTGCCATTATACTGCTTAATCTGCAACTTGCTAACTCGCAGGAATCCCACTCATATTTATCTTAGAACAGACGCTGACGCTCATGTAGCAGGGGGCCATAGTGGAAGAAAAGCAGCTGACTAGAGATGAGCGAACATGCTCGTCCGAGCTTGGTGCTCGTTCGAGCATTAGGGTACTCGTAACTGCTCGATGCTCGGACGAGTATCTCGCCATGCTCGAGGAAATGGCAACTTCCGCATCGTGCTTTTTTGGCGCCTAAAAACACAGCCAATCACAAGCCAGGAGACTCTACAGTACACCCAGCATCACGTGGGGCCCTTACATGTCGATAGCAGGGGTTGGCTGGCCTGATCAGGTGACCCTGGAATATACTAGTGACTGGCCGCGGTGCTCGGCTCAGATGCCGTCTGGATGTCGTTAGGGATAGAGCTGCTGCCTTTCAGGGACAGTTTTAGGGCCTGCATTTAGTTGTCTGTTAGGCAGGGATCACCCACAAAGAACCCAACAGCCCTTCTAAGGGCTAGAAGACATTTTATTTATTTTTTTTTGTCACTTGGCTGGCTGGCACTAGTAGTGTAGCTATCGCCATATCTAACCCTGTTTTTTTTTTTTTGTTCTATCTCAGTGATACAAATCCATTGCACACAGCACTGTGGAACCATTCTGTGTGTCACAGTTCAACACTGACTCACTCCAATCCATATATACTGTCCAGGTGACACTTTCTGTACGTCACACAATACAACCAAGTCATTTGCTACCAATATCATCTACCGCTTGATCCAGAAAATTCTCTGTGTGACATCTGTCTGGGTCACAGACTAAATAGCCACCGTTAACAGGGTGTCAGTCAGTTCTACCATATTTCCTGCACGTCACGTTCCCAAAAAAACAAATTATAAAAAAAAATAATTATTATTTCAGTTGTTTTAGCTCAGTGATACAAATCCATTTTACTCAGCTGCGTGTAATCTTTCTGTGTCTCATAGTTCAACACATTCGCTCCCATCCGTATATACTGTCCAGGTGACACTTTCTGTACGTCACACAATACAACCAAGTCATTTGCTACCAATATCATCTACCGCTTGATCCAGAAAACTCTCTGTGCGACATTTCTCTGGGTCGCAGACTAAATAGCCACCGTTAACAGGGTGTCAGTCAGTCCTACCATAGTTCCTGCACGTTACGTTCCCAAAAAAACAAAATTGTAAAAAAAATATAAAAAAACAAATATAAAAAAAAAATATTTTTTCAGTTGTTTTAGCTCAGTGATACAAATCCATTTTACTCAGCTTTGTGTAACCTTTCTGTGTGTCACAGTTCAGCACATTTGCTCCCATCCGTATATACTGTCCAGGTGACACTTTCTGTACGTCACACAATACAACCAAGTCATTTGCTACCAATATCATCTACCGCTTGATCCAGAAAACTCTCTGTGCGACATTTCTCTGGGTCGCAGACTAAATAGCCACCGTTAACAGGGTGTCAGTCAGTCCTACCATAGTTCCTGCACGTTACGTTCCCAAAAAAACAAAATTGTAAAAAAATATAAAAAAACAAATCTAAAAAAAAAAATATTTTTCAGTTGTTTTAGCTCAGTGATACAAATCCATTTTACTCAGCTTTGTGTAACCTTTCTGTGTGTCACAGTTCAGCACATTCGCTCCCATCCGTATATACTGTCCAGGTGACACTTTCTGTACGTCACACAATACAACCAAGTCATTTGCTACCAATATCATCTACCGCTTGATCCAGAAAACTCTCTGTGCGACATTTCTCTGGGTCGCAGACTAAATAGCCACCGTTAACAGGGTGTCAGTCAGTTCTACCATATTTCCTGCACGTCACGTTCCCAAAAAAACAAAGTATAAAAAAATAAAATTATTATTTCAGTTGTTTTAGCTCAGTGATACAAATCCATTTTACTTAGCTTTGTGTAACCTTTCTGTGTGTCACAGTTCAGCACATTCGCTCCCATCCGTATATACTGTCCAGGTGACACTTTCTGTACGTCACACAATACAACCAAGTCATTTGCTAACGATATCATCTACCGCTTGATCCAGAAAACTCTCTGTGCGACATTTCTCTGGGTCGCAGACTAAATAGTCACCATTAACAGGGTGTCAGTCAGTCCTACCATAGTTCCTGCACGTTACGTTCCCAAAAAAACAAAATTGTAAAAAAAATATAAAAAAACAAATATTAAAAAAAAAAATATTTTTTCAGTTGTTTTAGCTCAGTGATACAAATCCATTTTACTCAGCTTTGTGTAACCTTTCTGTGTGTCAAAGTTCAGCACATTCGCTCCTATCCGTATATACTGTCCAGGTGACACTTTCTGTACGTCACACAATACAACCAAGTCATTTGCTACCGATATCATCTACCGCTTGATCCAGAAAACTCTCTGTGCGACATTTCTCTGGGTCGCAGACTAAATAGCCACCGTTAACAGGGTGTCAGTCAGTTTTACCATATTTCCTGCACGTCACGTTCCCAAAAAAACAAAATATAAAAAAAAAATTATTATTTCAGTTGTTTTAGCTCAGTGATACAAACCCATTTTACTCAGCTGCGTGTAACCTTTCTGTGTGTCACAGTTCAACACATTCGCTCCCATCCGTATATACTGTCCAGGTGACACTTTCTGTACGTCACACAATACAACCAAGTCATTTGCTACCGATATCATCTAACTGCTTGATCCAGAAAACTCTCTGTGCGACATTTCTCTGGGTCGCAGACTAAATAGCCACCGTTAACAGGGTGTCAGTCAGTCCTACCATAGTTCCTGCACGTTACGTTCCCAAAAAAACAAAATTGTAAAAAAATATAAAAAAACAAATATAAAAAAAAATATATTTTTTCAGTTGTTTTAGCTC
Organism: Rhinella marina; assembly: GCA_900303285.1. NCBI lineage: Eukaryota > Metazoa > Chordata > Amphibia > Anura > Bufonidae > Rhinella > Rhinella marina. The sequence continues at coordinate 161,895 of ONZH01016129.1, read as the reverse complement.
AGTGATACAAATCCATTTTACTCAGCTTTGTGTAACCTTTCTGTGTGTCACAGTTCAGCACATTCGCTCCCATCCGTATATACTGTCCAGGTGACACTTTCTGTACGTCACACAATACAACCAAGTCATTTGCTACCAATATCATCTATCCGCTTGATCCAGAAAAACTCTCTGTGCGACATTTCTCTGGGTCGCAGACTAAATAGCCACCGTTAACAGGGTGTCAGTCAGTTCTACCATATTTCCTGCACGTCACGTTCCCAAAAAACAAAATATAAAAAAAAAAATTATTATTTCAGTTGTTTTAGCTCAGTGATACAAATCCATTTTACTCAGCTTTGTGTAACCTTTCTGTGTGTCACAGTTCAGCACATTCGCTCCCATCCGTATATACTGTCCAGGTGACACTTTCTGTACGTCACACAATACAACCAAGTCATTTGCTACCGATATCATCTACCGCTTGATCCAGAAAACTCTCTGTGCGACATTTCTCTGGGTCGCAGACTAAATAGCCACCGTTAACAGGGTGTCAGTCAGTCCTACCATAGTTCCTGCACGTTACGTTCCCAAAAAAACAAAATTGTAAAAAAAATATAAAAAAACAAATATAAAAAAAATATATATTTTTTCAGTTGTTTTAGCTCAGTGATACAAATCCATTTTACTCAGCTTTGTGTAACCTTTCTGTGTGTCACAGTTCAGCACATTCGCTCCCATCCGTATATACTGTCCAGGTGACACTTTCTGTACGTCACACAATACAACCAAGTCATTTGCTACCGATATCATCTACCGCTTGATCCAGAAAACTCTCTGTACGACATTTCTCTGGGTCGCAGACTAAATAGCCACCGTTAACAGGGTGTCAGTCAGTCCTACCATAGTTCCTGCACGTTACGTTCCCAAAAAAACAAAATTGTAAAAAAAATATAAAAAAACAAATATAAAAAAATATATATTTTTTCAGTTGTTTTAGCTCAGTGATACAAATACATTTTACTCAGCTTTGTGTAACCTTTCTGTGTGTCACAGTTCAGCACACTCGCTCCCATCCGTATATACTGTCCAGGTGACACTTTCTGTACGTCACTTAATTCTACCAGACTGAACAAGTTTGTGGGTTTCAGTACACCAGGCCCGTTTAATTTTTTTTTATATCATACACTTATATACAAACAATGTTGAACCCCAGGGCTAAGGGTCGAGGACGAGGGCGTGGGCGTGGGCATTCAATTACTGCAGGGGGCAGAGGCCGTGGTCCTGGGCAGGGTGAGACAGTACCTGCTGATGAGGGAGCTGTGGAACGCCGCAGAGTTACACTCCCTAGTTTCATGTCTCAACTTACAGGGACACGTGGTAGAGGACTGTTGAAACCACAACAGTGCGAACAGCTGATCTCGTGGATTGCGGACAATGCTTCAAGTAATTTGTCCACCAGTCAGTCTTCCACGCAATCCACCCACGTTACCCAAGGGAGCACTCCTCTGGCTCCTCCACCTCAACCTCCTTCCCCCCAGTCTGACCCCTCCCAGGAAAATTTGGAATGTGATCCGGCATACTCTCAGGAACTGTTTTCTGGACCCTTCCCAGAGTCACAAACCACTTCTCAGGTTGCTGCTGACCTCGTTCCCGATGCCCAAGTTTTCCAACTGTCGCAGTCTGTGGGTGATGATGATGACAATGTTGAGTTAGTGGAAGAAGTTTGTAAAGAGGTGTCAGACGATGAGGAGGCACGGTTGTCAGACAGTGGTGAAGTTGTTGTTAGGGGAGGAATTCCGAGGGGGGAGCAGACTGAGGAATCGGAGGATGACGAGGTGACTGACCCAAGCTGGGTTGATATGCCGAGTGAAGACAGTGCTTCTGAGGCGGAGGCGAGTGCTGCACCAGAACAGGTTGTAAGAGGCAGTGGTGTGGCCAGAGGGAGAAGCAGGGCCAGAGCTGGTGCATCAGCAGCAACTGTTTCACGTAGTGAAGCTCCCGTGGCGAGGCCTAGATGTTCGCAAGTCTGGAGGTTCTTTAAAGAAAGTGAGGATGACCGACGGACTGTGGTGTGCAACCTGTGCCACACTAGGATCAGCAGGGGTGCCGCCACTACTAGCCTAACCACCACCAGCATGCGCAGGCATATGAGTGCTAAACACCCCACTCAATGGAACCAAGGCCGTTCACCACCTCCTGCGGGTCACACCACTGCTCCTTCCCCTGTGACACTCGCTGCCTCTGCTAGTCAACCCCCTGCATCACTCGCTGCCTCTGCTAGTCAACCCCCTGCCCAGGACCCCGGCACGAGCGCCTCCCGCCGGAAAACCACACCTTCGCCTCAACGATCCTCCACAGTGTCCACCAATGTGTCCCAGCGCAGCGTTCAGCTGTCTTTACAGCAGACGCTGGAGCGCAAGAGGAAATACAGTTCCACCCACCCACATGCCCAAGCCCTCAACGTTCACATCTCCAAATTGCTTAGCCTGGAGATGCTGCCCTATAGACTGGTAGAGACCGAGGCCTTTCGCAATCTCATGGCGGTGGCTGCCCCTCGGTATTCCGTCCCCAGCCGCCACTATTTTTCCCGATGTGCCGTCCCAGCCCTACACCAGCACGTGTCGGAGAACATCATCCGTGCCCTGACCAACGCTGTTTCTGAGAAGGTCCACCTAACCACGGACACGTGGACAAGTGCTGCCGGGCAGGGACACTATATCTCACTGACGGCACATTGAGCACCTGGGGCCGCTCATGTACTGCCCACACCGAGGATTGCGGGGCCTACCTCGGTCACGGTCTCTCAGACGTACTATGCCTCCTCCTCCTCCTCCGACCCCTCCTCCTCCACCGAATTACCATCTGTGGGCACGGCGCCTTCAGTCGGTAGCTCTAGGCGCAGCAGCAGTGCCGTGGGTAAGCGCCAGCAGGCGGTGCTCAAACTGCTGAGCTTAGGTGACAAAAGGCACACCGCCCAAGAGCTGTTACAGGGCATCACGGCGCAGACCGATGTGTGGCTGGCACCGCTGAACCTCAAGCCAGGAATGGTGTGTGTGACAACGGGCGTAACCTGGTGGCGGCTCTGCAACTCGGCAGACTGACACATGTGCCATGCCTCACCCACGTGTTCAATCTAATAGTTCAGCGGTTCCTCAAGACATACCCCAATCTGTCTGATTTGCTCACCAAGGTGCGCCGCATCTGTGCGCATTTCTGCAAGTCGAGCACAGATGCTGCCACTCTCAGGGCAGCACAGCGCCGCCTACAACTGCCCGCTCACCGACTGTTGTGCGACGTGCCCACGAGATGGAATTCCACATTAAACATGTTATCCAGAGTTTACCAGCAGCGCAGAGCTATTGTAGACTGCCAGATGTCGTCTTCCACCAGAACTGGTAGTCAGGTCTCTCAGATTCCTCAAGTCTACAATGAGGAGTGGACGTGGATGTCTGATATCTGCCAGGTGTTGAGCAACTTTGAGGAGTCAACACAGATGGTCAGCGGCGATGCCGCCATTATCAGCCTCACCATCCCGCTGCTTTGCCTGTTGAAAAAACTCACTGCTCAGCATCAAGTCGGATGCTTTGCGCTTGTCACAAGAGACGGTGGAGGAAGATACGTCGCTTGATAGCCAGAGCACCCTCCGGTCTGTTTCTCAGCGCCTATCGGAGGAGGGGGATGAGGATGAGGAGGAAGAGGAGGAGAATGTCGGCGAGACAGTAGAGGGTACCAGTGCTCAGTCCTTAACTCTTGAGCGTGTATGGGCTGAAGAGGAGGACTTGGAGGAGGAGGAGGAGGAGGAGGAAATGGAGAGTCAGGTCAGTGAGGAGAGGGAATTCTTGCGTGTTGGGACTCTGGCGCACATGGCAGACTTCATGTTAGGCTGCCTATCCCGTGACCCTCGCGTTAGAAAAATTTTTTCCAACACCGATTACTGGGTGTTCACTCTCCTGGACCCACGGTACAAGCAGAACCTTTCCACTCTCATCCCTGCAGAGGAAAGGAGTATGAGAGTGAATAGGTATCAACAGGCCCTGGTGCACAAGCTGAAACAATTCTTCCCATCTGACGCCGCTAGCGGCAGAGGGCATGGTTCTGTGGGCCAAGTAGCGGGGGAGAGGAGGCGAGCAGGCAGCTTGTCCAGCACTGGCAGGGGAACGCTCTCCAAGGCCTTTGCCAGTTTTATGTCACCCCAGCAAGACACTGTCACCTGTCCCCAGTCTAGGCAGAGTAGGGGGGAGCTGTACAGAAAGATGGTGAGGGAGTACCTAGCTGACCATACCAACGTCCGTAGCGATCACTCTGCTCCAAACAACTACTGGGTTTCAAAGCTGGACATGTGGCCTGAACTGGCGCTGTACGCCTTGGAGGTGCTGGCCTGCCCTGCCGCTAGCGTGCTGTCAGAGCGGGTATTCAGTGCAGCTGGTGGCGTCATCACCGATAAGCGTACACGCCTGTCAACTGACAGCGCTGACAGGCTGACGCTTATTAAAATGAACAAAGCCTGGATTTCACCGGAATTCTCTGGGGGAAAGCAGCTAAAGATTTAAATAACTTATGTATCCGATTCCTCTTCTCTACTCCTCTTCTCTACTCCTCCTCCTCCATATCGTCTTTGCCTAACGCTGACCCAAAAAAACGCCATTTTTTAGAGGTCCAACTGGCACTCTTTTAGCACAATTTTTCAGGAGGGCCCCATACAGGCCCTCTCTTCAAACAATTTTTCAGGAGGGCCCCCTACAGGTCCTCTATTCAAACAATTTTTCAAGAGGTCCACCTACAGGCCCTCTATTCAAACAATTTTTCCAGAGGTCCACCTACAGGCCCTCTCTTCAAACAATTTTTCAGGAGGGCCCCCTACAGGCCCTCTATTCAAACAGTTTTTCCAGAGGTCCACCTACAGGCCCTCTCTTCAAACAATTTTCAGGAGGGCCCCCTACAGGCCCTCTATTCAAACAATTTTTCAAGAGGTCCACCTACAGGCCCTCTATTCAAACAATTTTTCCAGAGGTCCACCTACAGGCCCTCTATTCAAACAATTTTTCAGGAGGGCCCCCTACAGGCCCTCTCTTCAAACAATTTTTCAGGAGGGCCCCCTACAGGCCCTCTATTCAAACAGTTTTTTCAGAGGTCCACCTACAGGCCCTCTCTTCAAACAATTTTTCAGGAGGGCCCCCTACAGGCCCTCTATTCAAACAATTTTTCCAGAGGTCCACCTATAGGCCCTCTGTCCAAACAATTTTAACGGAGGTCCACCTACAGGCCCTCTCTCTCTCCAAACAATTGTTCGGAGGTCCACCTACAGGCCCTCTCTCCAAACAATTTTTCCGGAGGTCCACCTATAGGCCCTCTCTCCAAACAATTGACGTCTTTTTCCTATCTTTCTCTCTCTCCAAACTATTTTTCCGGATAGCTGCCATATACGGTATTAAACTGAGAAGAATACAGAGAACACATGCTACACTTGATCAAGTTCATAATTTACGACTGTACCGGTTAAAGCAACAGTTTTCCCAAATCCAGTCCGGCTGTTGTCACCACCACACACGCTAGCCCAGGGGGCACTCCTCTGGCTCTTCCAGCGAAACCTCCTTCCCCCCAGCCTGCCCCCCACCCTACAGGCCCTCTCTCCAAACAATTGACGTCTTTTTCCTATCTTTCTCTCTCTCCAAACTATTTTTCCGGATAGCTGCCATATATGGTATTAAACTGAGAAGAATACAGAGAACACATGCTACACTTGATCAAGTTCATAATTTACGACTGTACCGGTTAAAGCAACAGTTTTCCCAAATCCAGTCCGGCTGTTGTCACCACCACACACGCTAGCCCAGGGGGCACTCCTCTGGCTCTTCCAGCGAAACCTCCTTCCCCCCAGCCTGCCCCCCACCTACAGGCCCTCTCTCCAAACAATTGACGTCTTTTTCCTATCTTTCTCTCTCTCCAAACTATTTTTCCGGATAGCTGCCATATACGGTATTAAACTGAGAAGAATACAGAGAACACATGCTGCACTTGATCAAGTTCATAATTTACGACTGTACCGGTTGATGCAACAGTTTTCAAAAATCCATTCTGGCTGTTGTCACCACCACACACGCTAGCCCAGGGGGCACTCCTCTGGCTCTTCCAGCGAAACCTCCTTGCCCTAGCCTGCCCCCCCCCCCCCCACCTACAGGCCCACTCTACAAACAATTTAGCCAGATAGGGGACGTATCAGAAGTTGCACTCATGTTTGTTTTTGTTCTTCTTTTATCTGCCTCCTGACCTGTGATAGGCAGAGCATGGACACGTCCCCTTAGCTGCAGTGGGAAAAACACTCCCCTGGCCAGAGCAAGCTCTTTTTCCCTTTTTCGTGTTCGAAAAATCCATTAAATATAGGGTCCCAAGATAGGGGACGTATACGGTATTAAACTGAGAAGAATCGATACCATACGGGTTAAAGCAACATTTTCCCAAATCCAGTCCGGCTGTTGTCACCACCACACACGCTAGCCCAGGGGGCACTCCTCTGGCTCTTCCAGCGAAACCTCCTTCCCCCCCACCTACATGCCCTCTCTCCAAACAATTTTCCCAGGTAGGGGGACGTATTAGATATTGTACTGATTTTGAATTGCCTCCTGCGATAGATGGGAATCGAACCCGCATCAACTGCTTGGGAAGTAGCTATGCTCACTACTATACCACCAGCAGCCACAGCAACTGATAAGAACAGATACTAAACTTGATTTTAGCTGCAGTGCCAGCATGAGTAGTGGTGTCACCTGCAGGCGGTGATGGACCTTCGTTGCACCTAGTTGGGTGCTTCCCTAACATGTGATGGGCATGTGCCTCGCCTTTCTTGGTCTGGGTGAGCACAATTGCCATGAGGGTAACCACCAGGCTGTTGCCTGAGAATTTGGGGTAATAGTGGGATTAGGCAGCCTCAGAGGCATCCATGCATGCTGCCCCTGCTGTTTCCTGTCCATTTCCGTGGTGTTTCCATCATTTTCTGAGGTTTCCAGGTTTTCACCCAGCCTTCCCTAGGCAGAGCCTTGGTCCCCCGCAAAAATGCTCGAGTCTCCCATTGACTTCAATGGGGTTTGTTATTCGAAACGAGCACCCGAGCATCGGGAAAAGTTCGACTCGAATAACGAGCACCCGAGCATTTTAGTGCTCGCTCATCTCTACAGCTGACGCATCTTGCTGTCCACCCTATAGCTGTTGGAGACACACAAATGGAATCTGCCATGGAGAAGGAGGAGGATGAAGATGAGGAGCTGCCACTGCAAGAGGAGGAGGAGTAGGAAGTGAAGGAACAAGAGGACGATGATGAGGATGGCCCCAGCCAAGACACCCAATGTTCTCTGTGGGGGGAAGAGCTGAAAAGAACTGGCTCCTGGGGCACGCTGGCCAGTATGCTCGCTCGCGAATTTAGTGACAGGCATATCATTGACATATGATGCTTACTGGATAGCCATGCTATTAGACTCTTGCTACTAAGGCAAAGTGGGGAAATGTTTTCCTCTCGCAGAGTGGTAGAAAAATTATGTTATTACCAGGAAACACTGTGTACGTAGCTTGCCACAGCTTAGGATGAGCAGACTCCTGCTGCCAGAGTGTCTGAAAGGGGGGCTCCTCTTCACCACCCGCAGACTCCCACCCCTCCTGCCACCACAAGCAGCAGAAGCCACAGCAGCAATTTTAGTCTCCTCAACATGACTGAGCAGTTTTTCCATGTGTCATGCCAGGCTGAGGCCAGTCAGCAAGTCAACAGCTCCTGCCTCAACGCCCAGGTTCAGGTCTACCAAAACTATGGCCAGTCTCTGGCATATATCCTGTTCCCTGACCCATCGATTTCTGAGCAGGCAGAATGGAACATCAACCTGAACTGGCACAGCACACTCTCTTTCTTCTTTCTTGCCCAACCTCCAGTGTCATCTCGAACAGGGTTTTCAACACTGTGGGAGGCATGGTGACACCCAAACGGACAAAGTTGTCCTCTGGCCTCTACATAACTTCGGCATATCCACTGCCGATTCGAAATGTAAGACAGCTTCCTTGCTGTCTTACATTTAGACCATTTTCTACGCCTAAACCATTTTCTACGCCTAAAATTGTTTCTGCCCTCTCTTCTGGGTGTCAGTACGTCTCTGAAATTATGCAAATGGAAAGATGCATAGCCTTGTTACTATTATCATAACAAAGGCCATTTGTTTCAGAAACTGCGCCACTCTTTTCCATCGGTTCCTCCTGGAAGTGCAGCTCAGCCTCGTTCAGGTCAATGGATTTCAACTGCAAGACCAGTCATAACACATGCAGTTTCTGGGGGAAAATGAAGACCTTTTTTAGAATCTCAGACAACCCCTTTACGTTATTTCCCTTCCACATGGCCTACAAATGAAGCCAAGCTAAACACATTCTTTTCCTATGCTCGTGAACATCCAGCTAAACTAAATAAATTGTTGGAACCTGAATTACATGGGTAATTTGAAGACAGAATGCTTTGCATGACAAGGCAATCGACAGTATGATTGACAACAGAGAAACTTCAATTACGGCTGAATTCTGTTTATGGAAATATGAATTACTTTCTCCACGGAGCCATATAATGGATCATTACCCTACTAATGACTTTTCTGTATTCATATGTAAATATGAAGATGTTTACATGAACAGGACATTAAAGGCAGAGATTTAACATGGGGCTATGCCAAATCAAGAGGAAAGTGCCTCCAATATGTACAACATTATGAGTGTTAATGTGAACAAGGCTGAACAAATGCCAGTAGCCATCTAGCCAATGCCTATAAAATAAATTATTCTAAAACCTCTTATACACTACCATATGTTGTATATCTAAGTTCCGTCACACACATGTATAAAAACCACAGGACATGACATAGCCTGGACATAACTACTTAAATATCGATTACAACTCTGCTAGGAACACATCTTGGCTGCTATATGCTTTGTTGTTAATAAGAGTTCCAAACGTTGTCTACAACTACATTCTCTCATCAATTATAGCACCACATTTGGATACTAAGAATAGCGTGATTGTGCCTGATATTACATAAGCTTTCCTCAAGTGCTTTTTATCCATAAGCAGTGCAAACAGCAAGAGACAGATGGTCATCTGCATGGAGTGACCTTCAACTGAATTGTTGTTTCAACTTAGGTGCAATGATGACGTAACGTCTACACATATGACTGCTACAGTCATTCACTAAGGCCAATTATTGGCTGCAACGTGTTCCCTGCAACCAAGGAAACAAACTGAAGGGGAACACATGCAGCAGAGCTGGAAGAAAAGAGGGATTTAACAGTTGAGCACCTTGTTTTTTATTAGTTTATGCCATTTTCCCACTTCCCGATCCTAAAGACACTTTAAAAAAAACAACTTTTCAAAAAGACGCAACTATGGTGATCAGCTAGCTCAAGTTTCTATTTCACCTGGTGATCAGCTGTTATTGTGGGAGAAACATCTGACCATAAAATTCCCCTGCAGCAGCTGCACACAAAGCTGCTCTATGATATTGGTCATTGAGGGGCAAGTGGGAATTCTTTAAGGAACAATCATTTTTTTGGTGGAAGTTGTCACAAACTTACCTATCCAGGCTCCAGTGTCAAGATCTCCAGCTTCATTGCGACTGCGCCAGGAGAGACATGCTGTTTAGCCACGCTGCTCCCGAGTGATGAAACATGGTAGAGCACCCACTGGTATCCACCGTCCCAATACACAGGAAGTCATCCAAGTAATTGATGATGGATTTCCAACCTGACCAATCCTTTCCAAAGATGTACTAAAAGTTTAAAAATATACACAAGATATTTAACAACCCATGAGCAAACGTTGGTTAACAAACCCCTCCACACACACACACAAAAACAAGCTAACAAAAGCTGACCAGATGGATGAATAAGCAAAATGTGGAATGCCTCTTCAATATGACCTTAGCCAACAACACCCCCTTGACCTTACTCCTTAACTCAACAAATCGCCTAATCAAAAGAGGCATAGACCACCAAACACAGCTCTGGATCAATACCATCATTAATAGAACCTCCCTTTGAAACGGCAAGTGGTGGATCCTTGTTGGGCTCCTTTTTTAGAACCACCCACAGAGGAGACACATGCAAGTCAGGCAAAGTGGTCTCCAAAAAAGGTCCCGCCGTCAAAACTAACTCCACTTCTTTCTTCTATTTTGCTGACACCACTTTCAGAAAATCCCTTGCCAATCACTAATTTCACCCACTCTGGGGAATCGCCCCCTCGAAAAAGGAGTGCAAAAACCAACAATAAAACCATTCGAAAGGCTTCCGCCCTGTCTGGATAGAAAGTGCACCATCTCTAGCAGCCGAATTGGCATCCAACCATTCTCTGGCAGCACTTACTGGCTCCATGATTATCCCCACACGTGGAGCACTCATGCTTAAACTTACATTTTGACCCTCACTTACAGCCGCGCTCTGAATCTGAATTAGAGTCGAATTGGGATATCAACGTTTTTGCACCATTGTGGTCCTGTTGTGCTTTTAATTTTTATGCCACCAATGATTTGATTGAAGACTTGTTAAAGAGGAAGCACAATCCCTTTTGCAAAATGCCTTGACTGTCTAGAGCTCTCTACACTCCCTGGAAATGACTGATCCCCTCAAACCGGAGCTGTCACCTGTAACCTTATGCTCCCACTGAATGCACCACATTACACTGACGAAATTGCTCATCATAACAAAGCCAAGCCTGTCCCACGTACACCAGATACGCCTCTGTAATCGCATCGGAAACAATGATCCCGAGATTTTTCCCCAATAATGGCTAGTATCACAAAAGCAGCTGGCAGCCAATTGGAAAATGCCATTTATCCTCATCCTCCTTTTTTTTAGTGATCCTTCCAATCCCCCAAGCAGTACAATAATCCAACACTGCCTGCCTACCTCTTCCCTAGGTCCCACCCCAGGAGCCTGCTCAGATAAAGGAACATCTAAAGGGGAAACCCCTAGCAACTCATCTGGCTGCGTGGATACTGAGACTCCACCAGCCAGAATGTGAGCCTGTGGACAATGTACGCTAACCTCTTTAGAAGCAGCAGGACTCTTGCCATCAGCAATCCGCTCTTTTCTGTTGTAGCCACCACCCAGTCATGATCCCAGAAATAACCACACTGGGAGCAGCATCACATACATACAGGATAGTGGAGGCAGGACCAGCCACATGCTGATTGGACTGCAACAGGGGTGCTAAGACTTCATGAGGCCTACGCTGCTCCACTGCTTCCACTGCTTCCACGCCTGATGGGATCCCTGTACCCAGGTAGACCCGCTGACCCAGGTCCCGCCGTCTCACTGCAAGCAGCCAGAGAGGGAAGAAGACTAAACATCCCTCTCCCCAGGTCCCGCCTATTGGCAGGATTTCTCCCGGATCACGAGCGTCAGGAAGTAGTGTGTGTGACCTGCGCCAGAGGGTACCTGGAGGGCTCCTCAACCAGCGCTGAACCCATGGGCTTACATCAGGGGGAGGGCCACAGGAGGCCTTATCCTTCTCAGCTGGCACAGAGGGTAATGTGAGGCAGCAGCATCCCCAGACCCTGAAAAACAGCCCTGTAACTGAGCCTTCAGCCAATCCAGTGCTCGCTGCTGCACCACCACCTGAAGCTGAGCCAGCATCTGCCCCAATCCCACAGGTACAGCAATGGGCTCCAATCCATAGGGGGAAAAATGGTCACCAGCGAACACCAACCCCTTTTAAATCCACCTCCTCCACCCCCAAGATACCCACCCCTCATTAACCCTTAGCCCACTCAACTGCCAGTCACTCTGGGCTTGCAGTTCTGGCCCGACCGTCTCTTGCATTCCTTTGTTGGGATCTTATACAGTGCCTATTACATATGTCAATGTAGTCCTTCGTGAATAGCTGAGCCTAACTGTAAGGCATTATGGGCAAGCCAGCCAGGATGCCGCCCAGAGTCAGGTGATCTTCTTTCTTCATCTTCCCTGCACTGCTTTACTGTCTGATCTGTAAAATGGTGGACAGTGACATACATAGAGAAGTAAGGGCCCCATAGCAAAGATCAAACCAGGCCCCCCACACAGGACAGAAGGGTTTCTGCCTAAACCCTTTTAAGTGACCCTTGGGACATTTTTTCCACTGCCTCATTTGTTAAAAGTTGTTCCTTTAGAGGGTAGAGTCCTGACCAATTCTTTACCCCCAGTAGAAGAAGAGATGATCCCAACTGGGCCTCCTCTTGCCCTGGGCCCCATAGCCGTCACATGGTCTGCCACTATGGTAGTTAAGCCCCTGATAGTGGACACCATTTTGAGCAATTTGTCTGAATGGAACCCAAAAGTTATAGATTTGCTAGATTCTGAAGTTTTTAGTAAATTCATTACAAATTCAATTAGTTTACAATTTATTCACTCATCTCAAAGAGCCTCTCTATACCATACCATATACCATACCATACCATACCATACCATACCATACACAAACAGTCCATTCATTTTTTTTAGAAGAATGCGATGCTAAATTTTGTCCATGATGGGCTGAAGGGAATTTAAAAACTTAAGAGGAGATTTATGAAACTGGTGTAAAGGAGTGTAATTGGTTGACCATAGCAATCAGATTCCACCTTTCATTTTTTAGAGTTCCATTGAAAATAAAAGGTGTAACCTGATTGGTTGCTATGGGCAACTAACCCGGCATTCCTTTACACCAGTTTTGATAAATCTCCCCCTTAGTCCTCATGCATACATACAAGTATGTCTTTGGAGTGTGGGAAGAAACCAGATTACTCAGAGAAAACTCATCCAAATGCAGGGAGAACATACAAGCTCCATACATATGTTGTCCTTGTTTGGATTCAGAACCTAGGATCCCACCACTGCAAGACATCCGTGCTAACCAATGAGCCACCGTGCTGCCCACCATGCTCTGTATGCATGCAGGACTTTTTTCTCCATTAAAAAAAAAAATTGTTCTCCTTAACCGAAACTGAACAGAATCCATTACAGTCAATGGGGTCTGTTCTGCTCTGTTTGCTTCAGTTATGTGCTGAATCCAGCACTTCGGTTATTTGCCTTGGTCTGCCCCTATAATGGAGCAGAATAATGAAAATAACCAATGCAGATGTGAAAAAGCCCAAAATGTAATTTTCTTATGATTTACAATGTTATAGAGGGTTTAGTAAAGACAGAATGTCAAGGGTATCTTTCCGTTTCTAGTTACTGCTGCACTGGTAAAATTCTGCTACTATGGTGTAAGTTTACCTTGGCGCACAGAATGTGGGCTTTTGTTTGACAACAGTCTAATGGTACCATTTAAATTGAGCATTTTATTGTACGTGTCATCTAATATAAGGATATATTTGTATAAACACAATAAATGTAGCTGTAAGGTAGGAGATTATGTTAGTTCTTGAGTTCCCAGGTTTATTTTACCATAAATGTCTCCGTTTATTTGTTCTCAGTGATGAAATTGGTATTTAGGGCATGAACTTTTTCTGCTTACATTAGTACATAACACTGAAATAGCCTAGCTGAACACACGGCAGGCATGACTGGCTGACATCTTGCAAATATCACAAAAAAAAACATTGCACTTTACATAACACCTTTAAAGGGAACCTGTCCTGAAAATGCTAAGTATTCTGCAGGCAGCAGATTATAGAGCAGGAAGAGCTGGGCAGATTGATTTGTAGTTTTGTGGGGGGAAAAATCTGGATAAATTGTATTTCATTCATTTGCATTAATGTTCATTCTGGGCTTTGAAGTTCAGGAGGCGGTCCTATCACTGATTGACAGCTCTCTCTGTATACACAGTCATAGAGGGAAGTCTGTCAATCACTGACAGGACCACCTCCTGGACTTCAAAGCCCAGTATGAGCAGGAATTTAAATGTATATAATACAAGTTTTACTGAATCATATAACAATCTGCTCTGTTCTTCCTGCTCTATAACATGCTGCATTCAGCTCAGAAACCATGTTCAATATGACAGGTTCCCTTTAAGCTCTTAAAAGGATTATTTCACTAATTAAGCTCATATAAAATGTATCAACAGGTATTAACCGTTATTTCTGTAATAAACTTACCTGTCCGGGTTCCAGCCTTAGTGATCCTCAGCCTCAGCATGGCCACTTTAGGAGAGATGCACTGCTGAACCACACCCACTGGTGACAACCGCATCCTTAGTCAAGATACAATGCTCTGTTTCTCCCTGTTGTGGGTGTATGCTTGAATCTGAGGTGAACCAGGCCCATGAAAGCATCTGTAAGTGTTCCCCTTGTGGGATCTGTTGCAGGCAAGTGACTGTGCTAGTGAGACTATATCCTACATTACTAGCTGAAAAATTGGGACTGAGGGAGTGGGTTACTATGCTTTGCTACAATGTCAGAGACTGTGATATGCAGGGAGGGGATTCAAATTTTTAACAACAGGTTCCCTACTCAACGGCGGACGCACGGCATCACGACACATCAGAGGCGTAGCTAGAGGTTCAGCACAGGGGGGGCGAAACATACTTGAGTGGGCCCCCCACTTGGCTTCCCAAACGCACGTTTCCAACTTCACAGGCACATACTACTAGTTGTGGTTATAATATTGTATTAGAAAGATTACTATATAAACTGCTAGATCATCTATGCTGCTAAGTACAGTACAATAGACTTTCTACATACCCTACTCTAAATACTCTACCACATAATGCAGTGAAATATAGGAGTAATAGAAGTAAAAAACAAGAGGACTCCTATGTTAAAGGAAACCTGTCCACAGTTTTTACATCACTAAACTAACAGTCCCCTGCCCCCATCAGACCTCAGATCATCAGAATGTGCCCCCCATCAGACCTCAGATCAGTGTATTGTGCCCCACCAGACCTCAGATCAGCGTATTGTGCCCCATCAGACCTCAGATCAGCAGAATATGCCCCCATCAGACCTCACATCAGCCTACTGTGCCCCCATCAGACCTCAGATCAGCGTATTGTGCCCCATCAGACCTCACATCAGCCTACTGTGCCCCCATCAGACCTCACATCAGCGAATTGTGCCCCATCAGACCTCAGATCAGCGTATTGTACCCCATCAGACCTCAGATCAGCAGAATGTGCCCCCATTAGTCCTCACATCAGCCTACTGTGCCCCCATCAGACCTCAGATCAGCGTATTGTGCCCCCCATCAGACCTCCGATCAACAGAATGTGCCCCCATCAGACCTCAGATCAGCGTATTGTGCCACATCAGACCTCAGATCAGCATATTGTGCCCCCATCAGACCTCAGATCAGCAGAATGTGCCCCCATCAGACCTCAGATCAGCGTATTGTGCCCCATCAGCCCTCAGATCAGCGTACTGTGCCCCCATCAGACCTCAGATCAGCGTACTGTGCCCCCATCAGACCTCAGATCAGCGTACTGTGCCCCCATCAGACCTCAGATCAGCGTATTGTGCCCCATCAGACCTCAGATCAGCGTATTGTGCCCAATCAGACCTCAGATCAGCGTACTGTGCCCCATCAGACCTCAGATCAGCAGAATGTGCCCCCCATCAGACCTCACATCAGCCTACTGTGCCCCCATCAGACCTCAGATCAGCGTATTGTGCCCCCCACCAGACCTCAGATCAGCGTATTGTGCCATCAGACCTCAGATCAGCGTACTGTGCCCCCATCAGACCTCAGATCAGCGTACTGTGCCCCATCAGACCTCAGATCAGCGTACTGTGCCCCCATCAGACCTCAGATCAGCGTATTGTGCCCCATCAGACCTCAGATCAGCGTATTGTGCCCAATCAGACCTCAGATCAGCGTACTGTGCCCCCATCAGACCTCAGATCAGCAGACTGTGCCCCCATCAGACCTCATATCAGCAGACTGTGCCCCCATCAGACCTCATATCAGCCTACTGTGCCTCTATCAGACCTCAGATCAGCATATTGTGCCCCCATCAGACCTCATATCAGCAGACTGTGCCCCCATCAGACCTCATATCAGCCTACTGTGCCCCTATCAGACCTCAGATCAGCGTATTGTGCCCCCATCAGACCTCAGATCAGCAGACTGTGCCCCCATCAGACCTCATATCAGCAGACTGTGCCCCCATCAGACCTCATATCAGCCTACTGTGCCCCTATCAGACCTCAGATCAGCATATTGTGCCCCCATCAGACCTCAGATCAGCATATTGTGCCCCCATCAGACCTCATATCAGCAGACTGTGCCCCCATCAGACCTCATATCAGCCTACTGTGCCCCTATCAGACCTCAGATCAGCGTATTGTGCCCCCATCAGACCTCAGATCAGCAGACTGTGCCCCCATCAGACCTCATATCAGCAGACTGTGCCCCCATCAGACCTCATATCAGCCTACTGTGCCCCTATCAGACCTCAGATCAGCTTAATGTGCTCCCATCAGACCTCAGATCAGCGTATTGTGCCCCCATCAGACCTCATATCAGCAGACTGTGCCCCCATCAGACCTCATATCAGCCTACTGTGCCCCTATCAGACCTCAGATCAGCGTATTGTGCCCCCCATCAGACCTCAGATCAGCAGACTGTGCCCCCATCAGACCTCATATCAGCAGACTGTGCCCCCATCAGACCTCATATCAGCCTACTGTGCCTCTATCAAACCTCAGATCAGCATATTGTGCCCCCATCAGACCTCATATCAGCAGACTGTGCCCCCATCAGACCTCATATCAGCCTACTGTGCCCCTATCAGACCTCAGATCAGCGTATTGTGCCCCCATCAGACCTCAGATCAGCAGACTGTGCCCCCATCAGACCTCAGATCAGCAGACTGTGCCCCTATGAGACCTCAGATCAGCATATTGTGCCCCCATCAGACCTCAGATCAGCATATTGTGCCCCCATCAGACCTCATATCAGCAGACTGTGCCCCCATCAGACCTCATATCAGCCTACTGTGCCCCTATCAGACCTCAGATCAGCGTATTGTGCCCCCCATCAGACCTCAGATCAGCAGACTGTGCCCCCATCAGACCTCAGATCAGCAGACTGTGCCCCCATCAGACCTCATATCAGCAGACTGTGCCCCCATCAGACCTCATATCAGCCTACTGTGCCCCTATCAGACCTCAGATCAGCCCACCCAGCCACATAGGAGCAGCGCAGAACAGGTAAGTAAAGTTTTTTATTTTAATCCTATGTGGCTGGGTGGGCTGATCTGAGGTCTGATGGGGGTCCCTAAATACAAGTGAGCGCTTCCATAATGGAAGCGCTCACTTGTATTCACCTGATAGAAGGCAAGGTCATCCTTGCTGGGGCCCCCCTGAGTCACTGGGCCCGGAGCCGTCGCCCCCCCTGCCCCCCCGGTAGCTACGCCACTGCGACACATGGTTACATATACATATACCATATATATGCAACACACATACACATAAATACACCATATATACACTACACAAACATACCACCCAACTTTTAAAAAGCCCAAAATGCTAAACTATGGAATGAAAGCCCTTATCTCCAGCTGCCGCTGTAATTTTAACAACCGGATCTGGAGAACCTGAGGGAACAGGCTGAATCATGCCTGGTGATATACCTGCTAGTCCAGGGGTCTCTAATCCCTCTCTCTCACCATGGTTACTGAAATATGGAGGAGAGCTTACATGCCTCAAAAACTTAAGAGATCAAATGAGTTCCATTGACAAGATGATTACCCTCAATTAGAGATGAGCAAATCATTCAAAAAATTATTCGCCGAACATTCGCCGAACTTTTCCTAAAATTCGTATATTCGACGAATAGATTTGTATTTGCGTACAAAATATACGTTATTATGTGCTATTAGCGAACATTCGCTCACTAATAACGAACGTTCATTTACAAAATGTACACAACTTCTTAGAAGACATACGCATGAGCGTACAAATAGCTTGCGAATCTCAGCGTACTATTGTCTAAGCGATTACGTAATACGCAGGCACATACGTGGAGAGACCGCGGCGGGCACTCCTCAGAGGCAGAGCGAATATTCGAGACATATATATGGTAAATAATGCAAATACATTATTATAGGTATAATATAAAAATTTTAAATATCACCTACCTAGTATGCTCACGGACATGTTTAAGTCTCTTTTCTTCTGACGCTTGTCATAGAACTGGAGCAGAGTCCCAAACTCAGTCGAAGTTCCCTTTAAAAAACCCTCTTTCGAGGGGCTCCCCAAATAACCTGAAAAGGGGGGAAAAAAGGGATGAGGCGCACCTATGCGCAACTTGGATAAAAAAACTTTTTTTTGATGGGGGGAGTCGTAACAATCCATGGCCATCTGGGTGAGGACAAACGTGGGACAACAAAACCACCCTTCAGGATAAGTCCATGTTGTGGCTCCCATAAAAACTGCAGGAATTACTTAAAGGCCAGCAGGTCCTCCTCACTGCTGCTGGAGCTAAAGGACATGAGAGGGCACTCCTGCCTCATCATGAAAGCGTCCCTGGCTGCGGCAGCAGACCCCCGCCGACCTCTCAAGGATGGTCTTCTTGGTGACTGGGCTGTCACACTGGCAAAGGCAGTGGTAACTTGGGCCCTGCCCATCACTCTGTAGTGGCCAGATCCTCCTGCCGGCATACCAGGTGACAGAATCTCTGGCTGTAATGGTAATCCACGAGCGGCGGACTGTGTGGCCTGCAACTGCTATGGGCATGGCAGTTGGTAGTGGTACTGTACCACAGCTGGATGGTACACGAAAGTGTTCATGGTCATCTGTCCCACATGAAGGATCGGTGGTATCGGTGGCGGCAAATCAGGAATCAGGGGTTTCGGCTGATCCTGACCTTGGGATTTCTCTTCAGATCTCAAGGTCACAAGCCTCTTCTGCGGCCTGGGCCTCCTCACTCCAGTCTTCCGGGGGCACTGCAGGAGTAGGTGGTCGCTTTAAGACTTTCACCCCAGTAGCAAAGGGGCCTTGGAGGCTCTTCATGGGGGTATACTCCACGTAATCCCCTGCATGTAGATTGTGGCGTATGGGCGGAAGATACAGCCGCTTAACTGAACGGCGGTTAACATACAATTCCTCCGCCGTCTCCTCATCGCCGATGAAACCGACACCCCACTCCACGTTGAACCAAATAATGGTTCCCCTTCGGCCCTCCAGCTTAGGGTCACCGGACCGTGGGTGCTCCAAAACTTGCACCACCCACTCCTCCACCAGCTTTTTATATTCCCAGAGGGTCTTTGCATTCCGGGTGACAGCCTCAGGGACCATCAAATTCTGGCGTAAGGAGTAGTCCTTGCGCGGCGGAGCGGGAACTCCTGCCACCTCCGCTGTGTCAGCCAGTGGAGTCACCACCTCAGCAGGCACCTCATCCGACTTTCTGTTGAGCTGTGAGAGATAGATCTCCTCCGGTTCCTTCTCCTCATAGGGGTCGTCTGCCCACAACATGCTTCCCCAGTCAGGACCTCGCTGTCTCGCCGCCATCTTACTCTGCTGACTTGCCACGTCTTCCTCGCGCGCAGGAGAAGGGGGCGGAACTACCAGGGAGGAGTCTGCATCGCTGAATAGAATTCGTACGCAACAGCGTGTAGAGTAACTACCAGGGAGGAGTCTGCAACAGCGTATAGAGTAACAAAATTATACGTAGAATAGCGTATAATTTAGAGGACAAACTACGTAGCGATGCGTACAAAAGCGAAGCGAATCACCTTATATTCGGATTTACTTCGCAGCTGAAAAATCCCAAGATTCGATACGAATCAACGATTCGACGAATCGCTTCGCTCATCTCTTCCCTCAATGATGAACAGAAATTTGCTATGTTGATTGGTTAATTGAAAGGAGCAGCCCTAAGGAGGTTAAGTCGTGACCAAATACTGAGAAGCGTACAGTTGACCAAATTTTAGACAGACTAGCCGGCATGTTCAACAGGCACACATTATCAGAGTAAAAATTGATTTCTTTAGCTGTAGACAAAAGATGGGTGAAAACCTGTAAGATTTTTCTCGAAGTCTCCAGGAAGCTCTGCCCGCCATCCAGCACATGGGTCCACATGTGGTTCTGAACCCAGACCACACTCTGTAGAGGGGATCAGACTATAGGTTATAAAAACTCAGCTGAGAACTCTTGCATTACAACACCCTGATATGCCATTCCTTGGCTTTAACGAGATTGCATTAAATATACTTGGTACTGATCCAGACCCAGGTTTTGTGCCATTATGTCTGAATAAAGAAGCAAACCTGTAGAGTCTAATGATAAGAAATGTGATGAAAATCCTGATGTTTACTTGAAGGAGTTGGTGTTACAGCTTGCTAAAAATGTTGAATTGTTACAAAGAGCTCTACAGGGCATGTAACAAGGCCCTCAGTCTGATAAAGGTACTTGGTACCCTAGAGGTAGGCCAAGATATGGCTCTAATGGTAACTCTAGGAATTATGGTCCATTACACACTGACAACAGCCTGCTGGAACCCTGCCGGATCCAGCAATAACGCTAATGTGAAAGCAGCCTAACACTGAATTACAACAGCAATGGATGTGTATGTACATGATCAGGGTTGGGGAGGAATAGTTAGCAAAATTGTACGGAGGATTTCATGTGCATACTACAGCAAGAGTTGTAGTCCCTTTGCCTGTCCACAGAATGTTACAGCATACACTGAGGTCAGAGGGCATAAAAATTTCAGTGACCACAAGATTGAAATGAAAATGTAAGGGTTACTAATGCTAAACCCATATTGTTACAACCTCACCCTGAGACATTACTTTGGTTTAAAGCACGTATAAGACCACATGGGCAAGCTTATCAGGCCTTTGTGGAACCTATACTGGATGGGGGCAAGGAATACTTGTTCGCTGCCCGCAGTCTAGTTACTGTGAAGTAAGGTAGGTTGCCAGTCCACATGCTAAACATTAGTGACCTGCCTGTTCAGTTGAACAGATACCAGACTGTTGCTAAATTAATACATATTGGGAATGATGATATTGTCCAGTTCGACTGTCCAGCCACGATGTCTAGTTACCAGGCAGAAACTCTGTCCAGAGGTTCTCTGGTGGGAACAGTTGCACATTAGGAATCAGAACAGGTGCACATTAGCGATCAGAACAATCCTGGTTTTCTAGGATTTGAACCCTTAGACTCCCACACACACAAATCCCAGCGCCGTACATGTACAGCTGCAGGGGTCCGGCAGTGCCGATAGCCGGCGTCTGCTGTATGCACCAGCATCGGTGAAAACACCGATGCCGGTGCATTAACCCTGACACTGCCGTGGTCAGCGCTGACCGCGGCATATGCGATATTGGCGCTGGGAGCAAGAGCCCGGGGACCCGATGGCAGGGAAGGCAGCTTGATGCCTTCCTTAGGCATCGGGCTGCCATCTACGGAAGCCTGTGAGATCCAGCCCCCTGGATCTCACAAGTAAGAAGCTGTAAGTATATTACACTGTGTAATACACTTACAGCCAATGCATTACAATACAGAAGTATTGTAATGCATTGTGCAGGGGATCAGACCCCCAAAAGTTGAAGTCCCAGACTGGGACAAAAAAATAAAGTAAAAAAAGAAGTTAAAAAAATAAAGTTTAACAAAAAAAATAAAAGTTTCAAGTTAAAAAAAAAGCGTTGTTTTCCCAAAATAAAGTTAAAAAAATTGTAAAAAATAGGGAAAAAAAGAAAAGCAGGCATATTAGGTATCGCCGCGTCCGTATTGACCAGCTCTATAAAAATATCACATGACGCACCCCACTAGGTAAACGCCGTAAAAAAAAAAAAAAAAAAAAAAAAAAAGGCCATTTTCTGATCACCTTGCCTCACAAAAAGTGTAATAGCAGGCGATCAAAAAGGCGTATTTACCCCAAAATCGTACCAATCAAACCGTCATCTCGTCCCACAAAAAATTAGACCCTACCTGAGACAATCGCCAAAAAAAAATATGGCTCTCAGAAAATGGCAACACAAAAAAAAGATTTTATTCTGTTCAAAAATGCATCTAATGTGTAAAACTTAGCAAAAATAAAAATGTTAGACATATTGGGTATCACCACATCCGTAAAAACCTGCTCTATAAAAATATTACATGAGATGGCCTCCCAGGTGAATGCTGTAAAAAAAAATTTTTTAAAAACTATGCCAAAACAGCCGTTTTTTTTCCCTCTTGCCTCACAAAAAGTATAATAGCAGGCGATCAAAAAGGCGTATTTACCCCAAAATGGTACCAATCAAACCGTCATCTCGTCCCGCAAAAAATTAGACCCTACCTGAGACAATCGCCCAAAAAATAAAAAAAATATGGCGCTCAGAAAATGGCAACACAAAAAAAAGATTTTATTCTGTTCAAAAATGTCAATCTGTGTAAAACTTAATAAAAATAAAAATGTTAGACATATTGGGTATCACCGCGTCCGTAACTACCTGCTCTATAAAAATATCACATGATTTGCCCCTTCAGGTGAATGCTGTAAAAAATGTTTTAAAAAACTATGTCAAAACAGCTATTTTTTTCACCTTGACTCTCAAAAAGTGTAATAGCAGGCGATCAAAAAGTCTTATGTACCCCAAAATGGTAACAATGAAAACTTCACCTCATCCCGCAAAAAATGAGCCCTCACATAAGACAATAACTCAAAAAAATAAAAATCAATGGCTCCCACAAACCAATCCATCAAAATCTGTGCTGCAAAATCCATATGGAGCTCCTTCTGTTCTGAGTCCTGCCATGTGCCCCCACAGCAGTTTAACACCACATATGGGGTGTTGCCGTATTCAGGAGAAAATGGGGAACAATTTATGGGGTGTTTTTCTCCTGTTACCCCTTGTGAAAATGAAAAATTTGGGGCTAAAGCAACATTTTATTGGAAGAAATGAAACTTTTCATTTTCACAGCCAAGTGTTTCCAAATTCCGTAAATTCCGTAAAAGGGGGTTAAAGTGGCTGGTGTAGTTTCCAAAATGGGGTCAATTTTTGAGGGTTTCCACTGTAGGGGTACATCAGGGTCTCTCAATTACAAAATGGTGCCTAAAAACCATTCTAGCAAAATCTGCCTCCAAAATCCATATGGCACTCCTTTCCTTCTGACCACAGACCCATAGAGACGTTTACCACCACATATGGGGTATTTCTGCAAACTGCAAAATCAGAGTAATGTATATTGAAGTTTAGTTTGCTGTTAACCCTTGCTGCGTTGCAAGAAAAAAATTATTAACGTAAATAATGTACCGAAAATTTAAATTTTGAAATTTCACCTCCATTTTCCTTTAATTCTTGTGGAACACCTCAAGGGTTAATAAAGTTTGTAACATCAGTTTTTTATAATTTGAGGGGTGTAGTTTCTAAAATGGGGTCATTTATTAGTGTTTTACATTAGGTAAGCCTCCCAAAATCACTTTATAACTTAATTGGTGCTCAAAAAAATGGTTTTGGAAAGTTTGATGAAAATTTGAAAAATAGCTTCTAAACTTCTAAGGTTTTTCACGTCCAAAAAAAAAAGTAAAATTACATTTATAAAATGATGCCAACATAAAGTATACATATGGGGAATGTAAAATAATAACTATTTTTGGAGGTATTACTATGTATTTTGAAAGTAGAGAAATTGAAATTTTGAAATTTGTAAATTTTTCCAAATTTTTGCTAAATTTGGTATTTTTTTATAAATAAAAATGAAATATTTTGCCACAAATTTACCACTGTCGTGAAGCACTATATGAGATGAGAAAACAATCTTAGAATGGCCTGGATAAGTAAAAGCGTTCCAAAGTTATTACCACATAAAGTGACACATGTCAGATTTGCAAAAGTCGGCCTGGGATTTAAGGTGAAAAGTGGCTCGGTACTGAAAGGGTTAATATTAACCCATCCTCAGGATTTATCTGTTTGCTGTTGAGAGCACAGCAGAGAGAAGGTGTAACTACACTATACACTTAGATAGCAACAAGCCATTTCATTACAACTGATTTCTGCTGTGCTCTTAACAGCAAAGAGGTAAACAAACAAGGGAAAACTGCGCTCGGACGATGCACTGCCTTCCCTTCAAGCAGCTGATCGGCAGGGGTGCCGGGTGTCGGACCCTGACGATGTGATATTGATGACCTATTGTGAAGATAGGTAATCTATAGCCTTGAGGGAATCGAGCTTCCTTCAAAAATATTGTTGCTAATGCTCTTTCCGTACACCATTAAAATGTATTGGCTCCGTGGAGCCAAACTTTGTATCGGCCGTATTTTTATTTGGGTATTTAAAAACATTTTAAAATAGGAACCCAAAGTGGGCTTTGGTACTGGCTGGTACCTTGAAACCAAAGCCCACTTCAGATTCCTATTTTAAAATGTTTTTAAATATTCAGATAGGAATACCGTACTCTCACATAACTTCGGTAGATTCGAAGTTTGGCTACACGGAGCCCATACATTTTAATGCTGTACAGAAATAGCATTAAACAATGATCTGAAGCTCAATTCTCTCAAGCCTAGTTATCAATATTAAAATCCTGGAAACCACTTTAAGGAGCATGAGGCTGCTTTTGGTAAACACCCCTCAGATTTTGGAAAAGTAGAGATGATCCAACACACCATCCAGGGGCGTAGCTACCGGGGGGGCAGGGGGGGGGCGACGGCTCCGGGCCCAGTGACTCAAGGGGGCCCAGCAAGGATGAGATTACCTACCATAAGGCGAATACAAGTGAGCGCTTCCATTATGGAAGCGCTCACTTGTATTTAGGGACCCCCATCAGACCTCAGATCAGCCCACCCAGCCACATAAGATAAAAATAAAAAATCTTACTTACCTGTTCTGCGCTGCGGCTGCCCTCCGGTCTGCGCTCTGCTCTCTTCCCTGGCGGCGTGCACTATGACCTGACGCTGGGCTGGGTGGGCTGATCTGAGGTATGATGGGGGCACAATACGCTGATCTGAGGTCTGATGGGGGCACAATATGCAGATCTGAGGTTTGATGGGGCACAATACGCTGATCTGAGGTCTGATGGGGCACATTAAGCTGATCTGAGGTCTGATGGGGGCACAATACGATGATCTGAGGTCTGATGGGGGCACAATATGCAGATCTGAGGTTTGATGGGGCACAATATGCAGATCTGAGGTTTGATGGGGCACAATACGCTGATCTGAGGTCTGATGGGGGCACATTAAGCTGATCTGAGGTCTGATGGGGGCACGATACGCTGATCTGAGGTCTGATGGGGGCACAATACGCTGATCTGAGGTCTGATGGGGGCACAATATGCTGATCTGAGGTCTGATGGGGGCACATTAAGCTGATCTGAGGTCTGATGGGGGCACGATACGCTGATCTGAGGTCTGATGGGGGCACAATACGCTGATCTGAGGTCTGATGGGGGCACAATACGCTGATCTGAGGTCTGATGGGGGGCACAATAGGCTGATCTGAGGTTTGATGGGGCACAATACGCTGATCTGAGGTCTGATGGGGGCACATTAAGCTGATCTGAGGTATGATGGGGGCACAATACGCTGATCTGAGGTCTGATGGGGGCACAATATGCAGATCTGAGGTTTGATGGGGCACAATACGCTGATCTGAGGTCTGATGGGGGCACATTAAGCTGATCTGAGGTCTGATGGGGGCACATTAAGCTGATCTGAGGTCTGATGGGGGCACGATACGCTGATCTGAGGTCTGATGGGGGCACAATACGCTGATCTGAGGTCTGATGGGGGCACAATACGCTGATCTGAGGTCTGATGGGGACACATTAAGCTGATCTGAGGTCTGATGGGGGCACGATACGCTGATCTGAGATCTGATGGGGGCACAATACGCTGATCTGAGGTCTGATGGGGGCACAATACGCTGATCTGAGGTCTGATGGGGGGCACAATAGGCTGATCTGAGGTTTGATGGGGCACAATAGGCTGATCTGAGGTCTGATGGGGGCACAATACCCTGATCTGAGGTCTGATGGGGCACAGTAGGCTGATCTGAGGTCTGATGGGGCACAATATGCTAATCTGAGGTCTGATGGGGGCACAATACGCTGATCTGAGGTCTGATGGGGGCACAATACGCTGATCTGAGGTCTGATGGGGGGCACAATACGCTGATCTGAGGTCTGATGGGGGCACAATACGCTGATGTGAGGTCTAATGGGGCACATTCTGCTGATCTGAGGTCTGATGGGGGCACAATATGCTGATCTGAGGTCTGATGGGGCACAATATGCTGATCTGAGGTCTGATGGGGCACAATACACTGATCTGAGGTCTGATGGGGACACAGTACGCTGATCTGAGGTCTGATGGGGGCACAATACGCTGATGTGAGGTCTGATGGGGGCACATTCTGCTGATGTGAGGTCTGATGGGAGCACAATATGCTGATCTGAGGTCTGATGGGGCACAATACGCTGATCTGAGGTCTGATGGAGACACAGTATGCTGATCTGAGGGTCTGATGGGGGCACAGTAGGCTGATCTGAGGTCTGATGGGGGCTCATTCTGCTGATCTGAGGTCTGATGGGGGGCACAATACGCTGATCTGAGGTCTGATGGGGGCACATTAAGCTGATCTGAGGTCTGATGGGGCACAGTAGGCTGATCTGAGGTCTGATGGGGGCTCATTTCTGCTGATCTGAGGTCTGATGGGGGGCACAATACGCTGATCTGAGGTCTGATGGGGGGCACATTAAGCTGATCTGAGGTCTGATGGGGGGCACATTAAGCTGATCTGAGGTCTGATGGGGCACAATACGCTGATCTGAGGTCTGATGGGGGCACATTACGCTGATCTAAGGTCTGATGGGGCACAATACGCTGATCTGAGGTCTGATGGGGGCACATTAAGCTGATCTGAGGTCTGATGGGGGCACATTAAGCTGATCTGAGGTCTGATGGGGGCAGGGGAGTGATGTAAAAACTGTGGACACGTTTCCTTTAACATAGGAGTCCCCTTGTTTTTTACTTCTATTACTCCTATATTGTACTGCATTATGTGGTAGAGTATTTAGACTAGGGTATGTAGAAAGTCTATTGTACTGTACTTAGCAGCATAGACGATCTTGCAGTTTATACAGTCATCTTTCTAATACAATATTATAACCACAACTAGTAGTATGTGCCTGTGAAGTTGGAAACGTGCGTTTGGGAAGCCAATAAGTAGGGGGCCCACTCAAGTATGTTTCGCCCCCCCTGTGCTGAACCTCTAGCTACGCCTCTGACACCATCCCTTCCCAGCATAGCGCTGGGGCCATCCAAAACCGGCCACTGCACAAACCCCTGAGGAACTGTTGTGGAGGATAGGAGTGCTAGTGACCCTGATGAATTGGTGCATCACAATATACTCCTTTAGGCTGTTGCTGCCTGGGAATCAGTGCATTGGAAATACAGTATGATACTGACGAAGGAGGTAGGAGTTAAACATAACACAGTTGAAACATAGAACCTCAAATACATTCGATAGCAGCAATTCTCTCCGGCAGCAGCAAGGAATCTGGTGGCAGGTTGGATGACTGCAGTTATGTTGTACTGGCCTAGTAACGTCCTGGGTGATGGGTGTCTTAGCCATAGTCCCTCACCTAACAGCAGTGTCTGTAGATGCTGGTTATAGCTGTTCATTCTGCTGTCGAGCTTCTCAAGACTTCACTTGAAGGAAATTGTTAATTGTTTTATCTGGATAATTTCTCTAGGAGCAGGAGCTCAGCAAGGTGCATTCTCTGCTGTCTGTCTCTGGACAGGAACTCCTCCTCTTCAAGGAAGCAGGACCAGCCCATTCCTACTAAGAGGGGTGTAACCGGGTAGTTAGCCCTGTTCTTTGCCAATTTTTTTCCAAACATTCCTTGCTGTTAACTACAGCTAGAAGCAAACAGTAAAAAACAAGATGCACAATAATACACTATTTTTAGTATTCCTAGGTCCAAAGTATACCATATTCACAGAAAATTCCATAAATGTTTGATAAATCTATTTCTTACCTTTTGAACTTGCACCTACCTGGGTTCCCCTACCCCATAATGCCTGGTGAGGTGGCCTTACCAAGCATCTATCAGACACTTAGGCCCCTTTCAGACGAGTGAGTTCCACACATTGCTTGCACCGTAGGTATGCAGCAGCCCCCATCCTGACCTCTCAGCACCGATAGGGTCGCATGTGGAACTCGCTCATCTGAAAGGGGCCTTACGGTGCATCCTGTGGACATGTCATGAGTGTATAAAGTGGAAAGAATACCCCTATATAAAAATATATATGCATGCCTGGCATGTGTCTAAGATGCCATCAAAACGAAAAAGAAAAAAATTGGTGGTTTCATGCAATGAAGAAAGAGCTACAGACAAACTTTCCAAAGCTCCATTTTTTTTGTTCTTCGGGATATAGCCCTTTAAATGCAGAAATACAAATGCATATTCTGTCAAGGTTTTTCACACAGGGCTCCTACCTGATAACAATGTTTATTCTGTGATTTCACAGCAGATGGACTCTTGGTGTCAAGGCCATTCCTTTTCTAAACTTCTTGTAACAGCAGTGGTGGAAATGCTTGAACATATCTGTACAGAAAATAACCCAGTCTTCACGTCAATCCTGGAGCTTTTATTCTAATTACAAAACAAGCAATGAGCATTTTTTCCTATTTAAGTAATGACACCTCATTAATCATCACATGAAAGAGAATAGAGATCTAATTAAGAAGCCTTAAGGGACATCACAATTAATTGCTTCCATGTTAAGCAGGGACTAGTTGATTTTAACCTTCTATTTGAAGGAGCCTAACAATTACAGAGTTAAGGTCCTTTTACACGGAAAGATAAATCGTATTAGCGATCGTAGATGAACGATCGAACGATGCAATGTAAATACCGTTTACACTGAAAGAGAAGTCGTTCACAATCTTCGTACTTTCGGTCGTTTTATAATCATTATTACGATCGTTCCTTGCTACTTGCCATAAGCATTACCATTACCATCTGCCAACGACTAAACGATTTTCGTTTAAACTGGAAGATTTTCGAACGATGAACGATTAATTTATTGGCAGGACAAAAGATGCGATCAACGAGACGCGAACGAAATCTCGTTCGTCGTTAAATCGTTACCCGTGTTTATACACAACAATAATCGTGCAAATCCGAATGTTTGAACGATTATTTGAACGATAATCGGCTCGTGTAAAAGGGCCTTTATTCTGTTTGTGTCCATGGTGCTAAAACGTTTGCCTCACACATCTCAAATGTTAATAAGATACATAATTTTAAAGATTTAGATCCTTGTCAATCTGACAGATAGAAGATCCTTCATCACCTCAGGTGCCATCTTGGTTTCCTGAAAGGAAAAGATGATTATGTGAGCAGTTGGTGGAACAGTGGCTCATTGGTGCCCTTTGTTTGAATATGACCAAGAGTTTCTATGCGTTTCCTACAGTTCCCTCCCAAATATAAAACTAATTATAATAATTGTTAGATCAATTTGCATCCAATATAATTGTCTCTAGTCTGTATCTGAGATTGGGAAACTGGAATGTGGATCCTACTGGGAACAGGAACTGATGTGTGTGATGAAAATCTTTGCGCTGAGACGGAGTTGTCTCTGCTACTGAACCCAGAGGTTGTACTCGTCTGGGGAGTCTACGCAATTTGGGCATAGGAAACTGATCTTTCGACTTCTGAGCCAGCTGAACAGAGGAGACCACATTCCGAGCAGCCAGCCTTTTGGACTTCTAGAAGGACATGTGTACTTCAAGCAGCCAGAGCAGATGTTGAGCTAAAATCATTCTTATTTCTATCTCTATGTCCCAAAATACCAAATGAGGCACAGATGTGAATGATTTAGCAGCATGGGGGGTTGTCATGCTTAGGACAGTGGAAGAATCAGAAATGATATAACTGTCCAGCTGTTCTGAGTCGAAATAGCTTGTGGCACCCCCACACGTATATGTAGCAGTGACTGAAGGAGTAAATGTACACATATCACTGACTGTGTGATTAGGTTCCTCTGTGTTACATTTTTTTCCGGGGTTTAATATTGATAACCTATACTCAGGATAGGTTACCAATATCTGATCTTTGGAGGTCTGACTCCCGGCACCCCCACTGATCAGGTGTTTGAAGAGACCACAGTACTGAGTGCTTCCTAAAACAGTTTGAAACATTTTTTAAAAATTGTTTTAGTAGATACTTACTAAGGAGTTTCTACAATCCAGGCTACACTGATGCTGCTACAGATTGTCTGATGAAGCATTTTCTCCTTGCTCCGCCTGTCCTCTTTCTACCATGGATGTATCTTCACAAATTACCCCACACTCAATTCCAGCTGTCATCAGCAGTCTTAACTGAAATGGCTGGAAAAAAAAACATTTCAACCGGTTCTCCTGTAAGCTTGGTCCAGACTGGAAGGTAAATAAAACCCCCTTTGAGACAGAAGCCAATTTTCCTCATCATAGGTGAAAATTCCTTCTCAGATCCAAATCTGGCAATATGAGTAAATCTTCACATCAGCACTCCATCAGAAATCTAGTATGCATTGCCTCTAATATTATAGCTTTCAACAAAGGTATCCAAGTCTCTTTAAATTATTCCAATTTATTAACTATGACCATACCCGCCAGCAGACCTTTCCTTAGATTCACTGATCTCACTGTAAAGATCTATCTATGATGATGGTGGAACTATAGAGGAACCACTACCACCACATTCTGAGATCCATTAAAATAGACTCCTGCACGCAAGTCCCTGAGTAAAATTCCCTCAAAGGGGTTATCCCATTATTATTGTAAAAAATAAAAATCAGACATCATATAGTACATGACAGTCTCTTTCTAAGGGCTCATTCACACAGCCGTTGTGTGACCGTGCCTGTGCTGCGGACCGCAATTTGCACGGCACCTACTGTGGTCCTTCCGCATGCGCATGACAGACCCATTCACTTCAATGGGATCCGCGATCCGCATCTGGCTGTCTGCACTGCAAAAACATAGGACATGTTCTATGTTTTTGTGGTGCAGAGATACGGACAGAAACAGTTCGGCACCACACCGCATCTCCGTGATTGAGGACCCATTCAAGAGAATGGGTCTGCGATCCGTGATGCGGAGTTCAAATGGCCGGTGCCCGTGTATTGCGGAGCCGCCGTGTGTGGGCCACAATACGGCCACGGCCACACAACGGCCGTGTGAATGAGCCCTAACAAAGCTAGAACCAGCCCTGTACCTCATATAAATCCAGAGATCTCCCCATTCATTGCTCTGCAAGATTTATATTAAGCTGACAGCTCAAGGGGGGTGTCTTTCTTCTCTAGCTCTCTCCCTATCACAGCTCAGGAGACAGTTGAAGAATGGAACTGAGCATGTGTGGCCATCTCAGTGAGCAGGTCAAAGAAATAAGAAAAATATCAAACAGCAGGTGGTGCTATGGAGGAACATTTCATTGAATAACTCAGTGACTAGGCTAAATTTTTAATTACATACAATTACAAAAGTATTCAGATCCAAGTGCTAGTTTGAAAACTGTAGAATATTTTATGGGACAATCCCTTTAACTCTTTCATATAGGACACCTTAATTAAAGGGGTTATACCATGATATCTACTTATCCTCTATCCACAGGAAAAAGCATAAGTATCTGATTGGTGGAGGTCCGATTGCTGGACCATTGATCACGGAGCCAAGGATCCCCGAGTTCACATGAATGGAGTGGTAGTTCAAGCATATCGGCATGGCATACAGAATGAATGGAGCACTAGTGCACACGGTCAATCTGCCGCTTCAATCAACTGACCTCATGGAACCCCCATTTTCATAATCAGTGGGGTCCCAGTAGTCAGAATGGGATCAGATGCTTATACTCTATCCTGTTGATAGGGTATAAATTCATTTCTTGGCACAACCCCACCCTCTATCAGTTTAGCATTACAGATATATAAGATACTTAGGCCTCATGCACACGGCCATTGCCGGCCATTCTGTGCATTGGGGACCGTGGTGCTTCTGTGGGGGTCTGTGCCTCCGTTCCACACCACAACTTCCAGATTGCGGACCCATTCAAGTGAATGGGTCTGCATCTGTGATGTGGTGCCCAAATAGCCGGGGTCCGTACAGTGCAGACACGATGTTTGTGGCCCGCAATATGTGCACAGCCGGGCAACAGTCGCGTGCATCAGGCCTTAGGCCTCTTTCACACTAGCGTTAGCACGGATCCGGCACCTAAAGGGTGCCAACGGATCCGTGCTAACGCTGATACATGTGTGGAGCCGGAGCAGCGCTCCGGCCCCACACATGTTGACAGACAGTGGGACAGAAATACAGACATACACACACAAACACATACATACATACTTACATACTCCAGCCCGGGACGCCGGCAGCACGTCTTCACGCGCCTCCTGCGCGCAGTGATGACGATTCCCCACAGCGCCCTCTGCTGGGCGCAGTGGGGAAACGTCATAGCTGCGCGCAGGAGGCGCGTGAAGACATGCTGCCGGCGTCCCTGCCTGGAGTATGTGAGTATGTATGTGTATGTATGTCTGTATGTATTTCTGTGTAGCCGGATCCGGAATGACCCCCCATTGCAAGTCAATGAAGGACAGATCCGGATTACTGGTGTGTCACACCAAACGGATCCGTCCCCATTGACTTGCATTGGGGGTCATTCCGGATCCGTCTTGGTGCGGATGCCTGGACCGGAGAGAAAACCGCAGCATTCTGCGGTTTGTTCTCCGGTCTGAAGACGGAACAGAATGCTTTCAGGAGCATTTCGTTGTCTTCAGTTCAGTTTTGTCCCCATTGACAATGAATGGGGACAAAACTGAAGCGTTTTTTTCCGGTATTGAGCCCCTATGACGGAACTTAATACCGGAATTTAAAAACGCTAGTGTGAAAGTAGCCTTAGGCAGAAAGAAAATTGCTTTAAACATGAGATGCCGAATGTGATAACAGAATCTTCACTTTATATGTGAATCTAAATTAATTTTATTAATTGATTGCATTGAGAGGTTTTATATCCTTCAAAAAGGTTTTAATATAAAAGTGAATAGATGTTTCTGAGATTTGCCCTTGAAATGTGGCTGCAGTTTAATAAAGCTGGTAGATTTTTTCAGATATCGAGTCACATATAACAGATCGATGTAAATTGCTTGTTTCAGAGGAGAACAATGTAAACTTTAGAAAAATGATTTAATCAATGATTAACTGAGCACTAAATTCACAAACATATTACAGATGGTGTCGAATTCGTTTCTTTCTTATCACATTTGTGATATTAAAAATTCTGCAGCTTTCTCACCTTATATGGCATGGAAGTGGTGAGTTTCTGAAGCTGTCTGCAATGTAGTCACAGTTGCCAGGTTCAGCTCTTAGGATTCATTCTGTATACATGGGGATAATTTATCAAAATTGGTGCAAAGGAAAACTGGCTTAGATGCCCATAGCAACCAGTCAGATTCCACCTTTCATTTTCCAAAGGAGCTGTTAAAAATTAAAGGTGGCATCTGATTGGTTGCTATGGGCAACTAAGCCAGTCTTCCTTTACATCGGGTTTGATAAATCTCTGGACCTGTCTACCAGCCATGTGGTGCCTAGGAGCTAAGGGGGTCCACCTCCACTGTGTAATAAGTCTCATAGGGGAGGGGCAGCTAATTATCATAGATGATCACAGCAGAGGTCAAGGAATGGAAGGAAAAGACAAGATGGGTCCTCATGCTTATACTGTATCTATCTATATTATAATATATGCCATAATATCCACTATTTATAATCAGTACCTCAGACCTGGGGGTATCTCCAAATTGTTCAGTTTGTTATGTTTTACTATGCTCATATATGCACTGTATAACAGCAGATGGGGTATGACTGGTAGTGGTTGGCGTTAGGAATGGGACTAACCATCCCATTCCTCTTCTCTTGTTGGGAGTGGGCTGGTCCTATTTCCTGCCAGGAGGGGGAGTGTTAGTTACACTGATCAGGAAGCATATGTGATTGCTCCTATTCTAAGGGTCTTAGGCCACTTTCACACTAGCGTTATGGAATTCCGGTATTGAGTTCCGTCATAGGGGCTCAATACCGGAATAAAACGCTTCAGTTTTGTCCCCATTCATTGTCAATGGGGACAAAACTTAACTGAAGACAACGGAATGCTCCTGAAAGCATTCCGTTCAGTCTTCAGACCGGAGAGCAAACTGCAACATGTTGCGGTTTGCTCTCCGTACTAGTTATCCGCACCTAAACGGATCCGGAATGACCCCCAATGCAAGTCAATGGGGACGGATCCGTTTGGTGTGGACACACTTGTAAACGGATCCGTCCTCCATTGACTTTCAATAGAGGTTATTCCGGATCCGTTTAAAAGCTAATACAACCGGATCCGGAATTACGGATCCACAAGGTTGTATTACTCAGTACGGATCCGGCGGGTCCCTTCACCTGCCGGATCCGTACTAACGCTAGTGTGAAAGTAGCCTTAGGTGCCAGCTTTAGATCCAGCTTATCTGTGAGAACACTGCCTACTATATCTGAATGTTGTTTACAAGCTCTAAACATTTGGAGGCCTCTAGTCTACAAGAAGTTCTACTCCTCAAAACAAAAGGACTTTGTAGAAAAGCTGGAGATGCAGACTCAACGGGTCAGATTTATAAAAGCTGCCTGAACGAAAAACTTGGATAACCATAGCAACCATCCAAAGTTCAGATTTTATTTTTCAAGAGCACTGTAAAAAATAAAAGCTGTGCCGTGATTGGTTCCTATGGGCAACAAAAACAGGATTTCTTTCAAGCAGTTTTGCAAATCTCCCCAATCTGTTTTGCCCTATTGATCTGTATGTTCATATTATGGTCAACCTGACCCAGGTCTAATGACACCATAGACCCTTATAATGATGTTAGTTTGGGTCACTCGACCAGTGGTTGGGAGGACATTCCGACACAATGGTGGTAATTTATCATGAGGGGAAATTTTTAAGTCAATTTTGCTTCAGTCTGTGTTGGAGTACTTTATGCCACATGTATCAAATGTCTCATGGTACTTGATAAGTTTGTCCTGAGAAGCTACTCCGGTTTTCCTACTCTACCCTCATCCTTAAAAAAAAGTATCAATGATAAATCTGGAGTCAAACTCATTAATATAGCTAACCACACCCACTTTCCCACCCACATTACAAAACTGGAGTGGTGTAAAAAAAGTAAAAAGTCGCAAAACTTTACGCAAGTGAGTGCACAAAGTTGCAAAAACTCTATTTTTGCGACTTTTTTTATGCCAGAATTCTGGAGTGAAGGTATCATAAATCAAGGCCATGTTCGCAACTCCTCAGATATAAGACGAGGCTGAGGAATTTTCTGAAAAGTTGTACTGTGCTGTTTTCTTTACAGATGTAAAACTTGTCTTGTGGAAGAGAGTATGTGAAATACACCAGTCCCTCAATGTGGAAATGAATCACAGATGGCTAAAATATCCGATTAAGCTTATGAGGTCACCATTGGTTAAGACAATAATAGAACATTTTACATCCATTGTAATTCTATCATTGTAATGATTGATTTGTCAAATTGAGTGTCGTAAATAAGCCAGCTAATATTCAGATATACTATAGCAGTTTGTCAGGTGAAGGAAACTACATTTTCAGTAGATGTACTAGAAAAAATACTCCATTAGGAGTAATTTGTTGAGATGTCACAGTTTATGACTTTTTTTTCCTAGTCTAGGTATATGCATAAAAAAGATTCACTGACATAGAATACTAAAATAGAAAAATGGAATGGATGGACTACAGGACCCAGAAACATCATCACAATTAGGGTTATTTACACTCAACAATGAAATTGCAACACCAAGAAGGATACCCTGTAACCAGGGGCGTACATAGAAATCATTGGACCCCATAGCAAGAATCTGAATGGGGCCCCTAACCCCACCCACTACCCCGGCCCATCCCACATGCTGCCCTGGCTCCACCCATGCCACGCCCCCATTTGCCAATAAAGAAATGTATACATGAGCTACTGATTTATTTATTTTTTTTAAACTAAGGAGACGTTATACTGAATGGGGGCAGCCACAAGGATGGATTATACTGTATATTATACAGCATGGTGTAGGGATTATACTGTATACTATACAGCACGGTGTACGGATTATACTGTATACTATACAGCACGGTGTATGGATTATACTGTATACTATACAGTACGGTGTACGGATTATACTGTATACTATACAGCACGGTGTACGGATTATACTGTATACTATACAGCACGGTGTACGGATTATACTGTATACTATACAGCACGGTGTACGGATTATACTGTATACCATACAGCACGGTGTACGGATTATACTGTATATTATACGGCATGGTGTACGGATTATACTGTATACTATACAGCATGGTGTAGGGATTATACTGTATACTATACAGCATGGTGTACGGACTATACTGTATACTATACACCATGGAGTACGGATTATACTGTATACTATACAGCATGGTGTACGGATTATACTGTATACTATACAGCATGGTGTACGGATTATATTGTATACTATACAGCATGGTGTACGGATTATACTATATATTATGTAGCATTGTCCCGATTATACTGTACATTGTATAGCATGGTACAGGGATTATAATATATACTGTACAACAAATGCATGGCGGTTACACCATGCCGGACAATATAACCCCTGCGCCATGCTGTACAATATACAGTATATACACAGTAGAGGTATAATGTATATTGTCTGGCACAGTGTTTGCATATACCCACACACATACATACACACACACATATATACACACACATACATACATACATACACACACATAAAAACTTACAGTTACTTGTGCCTTGTCCTGACGACACTCTGGAGGGGGCTGGGCCTTGGTCTTCTTCTTTCCCCTCTTTTGGCAAGAGGGAGGAGGCGGGGCCAGCTGGGAGCGCACAGGAACATCCGGGTTGCGGCGGTGAGCAGAGGTGAGCGGGCCAGGAGAGGCCCGGAGCGCAGGGACAGGAAGCATTTTAATGATGCAGAGTAGGGGCGGGGCCTCACGTGCGCTCCGGGCCCCCCCTGTGCCGCGGGCCCCATAGCAGTGGCATGGTCTGCCTCTATGGGTTGTAGGTGTCGCTAAGATCCTCAAATGATCAAATTTTCAAGCCCTTAGCTCTAATCTGTGGCAAGTGAGAGGAGCATAAAGGCAAGATTGCAAGCAAGGTTTTTTTAGCCTTATAAAACCTCAAAAATCGGATGTGTGGGAAGATTGTATGATGCCTCCTGTTCGCTGCTGTGTCTAGTTATCTCCACTTGTCACAAACTGAGAGGGACATAATCCTTGAAATAAGAAACCTTGGTTTATCACTTCAGCAGTTCGCTACACAACTGGGCCAAGATGTCAGCACTGTTCAACATTGTGTGTCTTGGTGGTTAGAAATACAATCATGAACTGGAATGAGAGCAATAGGGGCACAGAAGTGAATCTCTAAAAAAACATTCTAGAGGGAACGGCATGAGATTACTGGAGAAGGTTATTGGTCCAGGGAAATAGTCCAAACTGGAGTTGGTGAGGGATTTTTTCCCCTAAAATGAGGAAAATAATCTTCTACCTCATGGGATTTTTTTCTCATCTATGATGTGCAACTTTTTTAAAAAAAAGTTTAGGGCACCTTACAAAAAAAAGTGCAACTCTTTAAAAAAGTTGCAAAAAAGTTGTTGCAACCTTACAAAATAAAAACAGACTTAAAACTGACACCATGTTTTTTTTTACTTGTATATTATCTATACTTATTATGTATACTTGTAAATTATTCATAAATCAGATATTTTTTTACAATTTTTGTTTTTTTTAAGCTATTCTGTACTAACATATCCATCATAACATTAAAACTACCTAATATAATGTAGGACTCTAACCTTTCAATGCATTGACTCCACAGGATCTCTGAAGATGTCCTATAGTATCTGACACCGAGTTGTTAGCAACAAATCTAAAATTTAAGAACTGTAAGCTGTGTGATGGTGTGGTTGATCTCTCCATTGATTGACTTTTTGTTCCAGCACATCCCACAGATGTTCAATGAGATTGAGATCAGGGGCATTTGGAGGCAAAGTCAGCGCTTTAAACTCTTTTTTTTACATTCTAGAATGAAAAGCAAGGATAGGTCAGAAGTTCAAAAAAACAATTTTAGGGTGAAAGTCATCCAGTTTTGTACTCTATTCATCCATATCACAAAAACACCACAGCAAGAGAGATAACAGAAAGAACAACATTTCAGAACCAGTTAAGAGGCAGTGTAACATTTTGCCGGCGGTTTCAGTTCTGTAAGAATGTGGCGGCAGTTGAAAGAAAGATTCTCCCTACAACAACATGATGTTTAATGATCACAAGTAATATGTGGGGTACACCTTGAAATTCTTGGCTTGAGCTCCATAGATCTTGTCCTATACCCATGCAGGATTGCAGCTGTGCAGTAAAGCAGTCCTCCCACTTACAATGATGCAGGAACAGTGGAAGTGCCCAACAGACCACTAAGATGAAAATGCTCGTCATGGTAACAGTATCATATTTGCTATAAAAACCACTACTTTTTATAGCAGAGTTTTTCTGCAAGGCACATATATCTGCAACATTTTTGCATTTACAAGGAGCTTTAATTTAAGAAGTTGTCTGCAGGGGTGCACCACCAATGAGGCCAGGTGAGACGATCGCCTCAGGCAGCACCAGAAAGGGGCAAGAGGGGGGCAGCAGAAGGGCCATGGGCAATGAGCGCTTCCATTGTGGCAAAGGGGTTACAGTATATACTGGCGTATAAGACTACTTTTTAACCCCTTAAAATAATGGCTACAGTGGGGGGTCGTCTTATACGCCGGATATACGGGGGCCGCACTGTGTGAGGTGTTTTTTTTTTCCCCATCAGCGCGTAGAGAGCCGCTTCCTGGGACCGCCGCGCATGCGCGGCAGTCCGCCTCTCACAGTCATTAGAAGAGGCTTAGTACGCGCTGACAGCGGTCGGCGTCACAGAGCTGGGGGTCACAGGCGGCACTTACAGAAGCATGTCGGATCTTCATTAATATCACAGCATGGATGCGAGGGGAAAGCTGGCGGTGCAGTAATGCCAGATTCACCTCGCATCCATGCTGTGATATTAATGAAGAGCTTACATGCTGGTGTAAGTGTGCATATTGCTACAATAAGTGCCGACCCCGCCCCCCTTCTCCTCCCGGTGACTCCCCGCCCCTGCACTAATCCTATTGGTTATACCTC
Source organism: Rhinella marina (assembly GCA_900303285.1). NCBI lineage: Eukaryota > Metazoa > Chordata > Amphibia > Anura > Bufonidae > Rhinella > Rhinella marina. Next base: position 122,764 of record ONZH01016129.1, on the reverse strand, counting down.
ACACAGTGCGGCCCCCTGCTCTTAGCATACTGAAGTAGCATACTATTCTCTATATTCTCAGGAGGATTTTGAAGGCTTTTAAAGGGAAACTGTCATGCCAGCAAGACCTGTTACAATATCGCAGCTTACAGTTATGATCACCAGGCACTTGCTCTCTTGTTTGTTTTGCAAAGTTTTAGCTTTACCGTACATGTTTGAAACAACCTTATGTTTATAAGTGACAGTTTTGCTGCTATATACAGTACCTGCATGTCATATGCATTTGAATTAAAATTAACATGTTGAAATCAAAGCAGACTTTTTTTCATTTGGGAGAGGGGTAGTCTTATACAGTGAGTATATACCAAATTCTATATTTTTAGGGCAGAAGTTGGGGGTTGTCTTATACGCCCAGTCGTCTTATACGCCGGCATATACGGTATGTTAAAAAATTGGCATTAGGGGGGTGCCATTTCAGTTTTCGCCTCAGGCAGCAGAAAAGCTAGGTGCACCCCTGGTCTGATTTATGTAAAAAAACAAAAAGACAGCAAAAAAACTATCAGAATATTTTAAAAATGTATGTTATACTTAAAATCCCAAACACCCTCCATTCCAAACATTGCTCTGATCCTCCCTTCAACTGCATCTATGGCATAATGGTTTGGCCATTGCAGTAATGAGCAGTAACCTAAAGGGGAGGTAAAGAAAGGAGTAGCAATAGTGGCCATGATGATGGTAGTAGTACTCACAGTTCATGGTGGTTAGCCTTAACCTGGTGCTCCCTAGGGCTGTGCAGCGACTGGTGGGCACAGCATTTGTTCCCTCAGGGTATACCTTGGTGCTGGGGCTCCTGTCCAATAGTTGTTGGGGTGCCCTTGATGATGAAAAGTGCAGCGAGCCCCTGAGGAGATGGTACAGAGAATGTGAGTTTCCCTTATGAGATGTTGTGTCACGGTGTAGTCCATCAGACCAACACTCCTTGGGGTTCAGTGCAGTGAAAAGGTGAAGTGAAGGAACCAGGCACATATAGGAGAACATCAAATGTGACTCTTTACTGAGTGCAAAGGATAACTTGTGATACATCCAGCAATTATTAGGTACAAGGTATAGTTTCTGCCACCAGTTGATGAGTTATGGAGGATGATTAGATGTTTATGAATGACACTCAGAAGTATGCTAGCTGACAAAGTCTATCTCTTCTGATTTCCCTTCACTATGGCTGTAAACCTGTGGTTGTAGGTGTCCAGTTGTCCACTATGTAATGCAGGCTTTCAGATTTGCCTGAATTGGGCTACGGTGACAGGTGTCTGAACTCGTCCTCTCTCACCTTTCTGTTGAGTCTGTAAAGCTGTGGTAGCTGGTCATTCTGCTGCCTATAACACCATAGCTTTGATGGGTTTCTTTAGCCCTTGGACCCTTCCATCTCCTTGGAGCCATCAAGAGCCATCTCCACCAGAGAGAAGAAAATTAGAAAGTCTAGGATTCTCAAAGCCATGCACTGAAGTCAGATAGCAAGGTATTATGCACATTTTTGGCCTAGAGAAAACACCTTATCTCACTGTGTTAGGTTGCTGGGAGAAGGACCTGGGTCTCTGAACAACTGCCCCCTACAACCCCCCACCCCACCCGCACCTTCCCCCTCGGAGCAGTTTTGGATGTGCTACAGTGAAGACCTACATGTCAAAGATCCTCAGAGCTGGGTCAATGTTCAGATAACCTTCTTCTCTGAAACTTCTACAGCCTAGAAAGCACTTTTCAAAGTCAACGTTATATAAAAAAAAAAGACTGATAAGACAATGTTATATAAAATTCACAGAAGGTAAAATATGAATTTGGTTCCTGTGCTTATGTTTTCAAGTCTTACTTCACAAGGCTTAACTGACAGCAATATATTTTCCTAGCACCAGGTCACCAGGCTACATTAGAAGGCCACTTTCATGTTAAACAGTGTATTTTACTTTGCAAAAACAATCTAGATCCCTGTATGTTAATGGTATGTGTTTTAAGTCATTTTATCTCCTGTCTTTCTCACCATAACCTGGTATAGCGTGGAATTTATGTGGATAATATTGCACTGGTTAATTAAACTCAATATAAAGTAAGTCATTAAATACTTACATAAAGCTCGGCATTACTAATATGTTAGGCCTTTTATACTACAGTATATGTTCCTTTCTTTATGTACAGCCAGGCAATGTTATAAGTCACAGTATGCCATCTAGTGGCCAATAATACAACTGCCTTTAATTTAGCTTAAAGTCCACAAAGCTAAAAGTTTTAGCTTTAGTTAATGCTCACAGTGATCTAGGAAGCTCAGATATGAGAAGTTAGAGATGAGCAAGCTTTAGAAATATTGCTTTGTTGGTGATTTAGCTAATGCAAGTAACAGGTGAAAGCAAGACTCTGGATTTTTTTTCCATATGTGTTTTGTACCTATAGTCTTAAGGGGTCTTACTATTAACAAGGGCTTGTTCACACGTCAGTTATTTGATCAGTTATTTCCATCAGTTATTGTGAGCCAAAACCAGGTGCGGGTCAAAAACATTGAACAGGTGCAGATCTTTTCATTATACCTGATCGCTGTGTATTGTCACAATAACTGATGGAAATAACTGATCAAATAACTGATATGTGAACAACCCCTAACTTGTGTCAATTAGACATGTAATCAGTGGAGATCAGAAAAGTGGAAGCATTCTTACTTCATATTACTAATATCAGTACTGTAAAATAACCTCTATCATTCTTTTTACCCCCTAGAGTTCCAGAGTATTTTTCATTTTTGCACTTTCATTTTTCCTCCCTGCATTCAGGAGCCATAACGTTTTTATTTTTTCCATTCACATGTTTTTTGAGGGACAAGATGTACTTCTAATGGCACCATTTAATATTGGATACATTGCAGGGGGAAGCTGGAAAGAAATTCCAAATGGGGTGGAATTGGAAAAAAAAAATCCAATTCCACCAAAGTTTTACAGGTTTTGTCTATACTGCGTTCACTATGTGATAAAACTGACCTGTGCCCTTCATTCTCTGGGTCAGTACTATTACAACGACATCACATTTTTTATAGTTTTTCTTTAAAAAAAAACTTTAAAAAAATACATACTTTTCTTTTCATCGCCATATTCTGCTGACCATAACTTTTTTCATAGTTATTTCTATGGAGCTGTATGAGAGCTCATTTTTTGCGAGACAATCTGTAGTTTTTACTGATACCATTTTGGGGTGTGTGTGACTTTTTGATCATGTTTTATTCAATTTTGAGGGAATGGTAAATGTATGTGCAATATTGTGGGGAAAACACCTTGGCAAGAGGGTACAGATAGATATGAGATAGATAGATAGATAGATGAGAGATATAAGATGGATAGATAGATAGATAGATAGATAGATAGATAGATAGATGAGAGATATAAGATGGATAGATAGATAGATAGATAGATAGATAGATAGATAGATAGATAGATAGATGAGAGATATAAGATGGATAGATAGATAGATAGATAGATAGATAGATAGATAGATAGAAAACAATGGGTCATGCAATACCTTTCTGATCAGATTACTTCAGGGGTGTAGCTATGGGTGGGGGGGGGGGATGCTGGGCTGCCCATAGAATAAATAGATCTTGGGTCCAACAAGAGCAATGTTTATGCCCTCTTTGCACCAAATCCCTAATTTGCATATAAACTCATAAAATCATGCATATAAAATCATAACTCAGGAAAAAAGTTAGGGCTCGTTCACATCACCATTAGGGATTCCGAGATTCCAGATCCGAGCACTTAGTAGTCATGCTAGCAGAATTCCAAATGAATTATAGTTCTATCCACAAGATGGAACTCTTCCCCAAGTGTTTCTGAATGTCATTTAAGCAACATTTACCAAAAGAATACATCAAACTACTCATGTAGGTTTATGGATTAGAATATTGTTCTTTATGTACTGTACTTTGCTGTATGTTTATTATTATTATTATTATCATTATCATCATTTTTTAACTGTCTCCTTGTATTTACCATTATGTATTTACATAGATGAATTGTATATTTGAATACCATGAATTTTGTATACTATATAATATGATTTGGGGAGGGGGAAGTAGTCAGTCAGAGATGTATGAGGGGTTGTTTTAAGAATGATAAGTTAACATTTTCTTTGTTATCATTTTGGGTTATGTACAACTTTTTCATCTCTTGATATCCTACTTTTTTTAGGCTGGATGAACAAAATACATCACTATTCTCTTTTTATACGGTATTCAACTGGTGGGTAGGGATGAGAGAACCCATGGAAGCTTGGGTTCGCCGTGTCGAAGTTCGCGTTAGGTACCCTAACTTGATCCGAACGCATTGAAGTCAATGGGGACCTAAACTTCCCTTTATTATTTTCCATTATAACATGGCTATATCAGAAAATAATAGCATTCTTAAGACAGAATGCAAAAGAATATGGACATTTTAGGGGTTAAAAAACAAAAAACAACTCACCTCATCCACTTGATCGCGCTGCAGCAGTCTCTTCTATCTTTATTCAGCAGGACCTGCCAAAGGACCTGCAATGTACGCGATGACTTCACCACGTGCTGTGATGTCATTGCGCAAATCGCAGATCCTTTGGCAGGTCCTGCTGAATGAAGATAGAAGAGACTGCTGCAGCACAATCAAGTGGATGAGGGGAGTTTTTTTTCTTAACCCCTAAATGGCTATATTGTTTTGCATTCTGTCTTAAGAATGCTATTATTCTCAGATATAACCATGTTATAATGGAAAATAATAAAATCACCCAAACACCAAACCCGAACCCGCTCATCCCTACTGGTGGGTTTAATATAATTATAATTTTATGGTTTAGGTTGTTACAGACACACCAATACAAATTATTTGTACAGTCATGGTCAAAAGTTTTGAGAATGACACAAATATTATATTTTCACATGATCTGCTGCCCTCTGGTTTTTATGTGTGTTTGTCAGATGTTTTTATCACATACAGAAATATAATTGCAATCATATTATGAGTAACAAAAGCTTATATTGACAGTTAGAATGAGTTAATGCAGCAAGTCAATATTTGCAGTGTTGACCCTTCTTCTTCAGGACCTCTGCAATTCTCCCTGGCATGCTCTCAATTAACTTCTGGACCAAATCCTGACTGATAGCAGTCCATTCTTGCACAATCAATGCTTGCATTTTGTCAGAATTTGTAGGTTTTTGTTTGTCCACCCGTCTCTTGATGATTGACCACAAGTTCTCAATGGGATTAAGATCTGGGGAGTTTCCAGGCCATGGACCCAAAATCTCTATGTTTTGTTCCCTGAGCCATTTAGTTATCACCTTTACTTTATGGCAAGGTGCTCCATCATGCTGGAAAAGGCATTGTTGATCGCCAAACTGCTCTTGGACGGTTGGGAAAAGTTGCTCCCGGAGGACATTCTGGTACCATTCTTTATTCATGGCTGTGTTTTTAGGCAAGACTGTGAGAGAGCCGATTCCCTTGGCTGAGAAGCAACCCCACACATGAATGGTTTCAGGATGCTTTACAGTTGGCATGAGACAAGACTGGTGGTAGCGCTCACCTCATCTTCTCCGAATAAGCTGTTTTCCAGATGTCCCAAACAATCAAAAGGGGGATTCATCAGAGAAAATGACTTTACCCCAGTCCTCAGCAGTCCACTCCCTGTACCTTTTGCAGAATATCAGTCTGTCCCTGATGTTTTTTCTGGAGAGAAGTGGCTTCTTTGCTGCCCTCCTTGAGACCAGGCCTTTCTCCAAGAGTCTCCGCCTCACAGTGCGTGCAGATGCACTCACACCTGCCTGCTGCCATTTCTGAGCAAGCTCTGCACTGCTGGTAGCCTGATCCCGCAGCTGAAACACTTTTAAGAGACGGTCCTGGCGCTTGCTGGTCTTTCTTGGGCGCCCTGGAGCCTTTTTGGCAACAATGGAACCTCTCTCCTTGAAGTTCTTGATGATGCGATAGATTGTTGACTGAGGTGCAATCTTTCTAGCTGCGATACTCTTCCCTGTTAGGCCATTTTTGTGCAGTGCAATGATGACTGCACGTGTTTCTTTAGAGATAACCATGGTTAACAGAAGAGAAACAATGATGCCAAGCACCAGCCTCCTTTTAAAGTGTCCAGTGGTGTCATTCTTACTTAATCATGACAGATTGATCTCCAGCCCTGTCTTCATCAACACCCACACCTGTGTTAATGGAGCAATCACTGAAACGATGTTAGCTGGTCCTTTTAAGGCAGGGCTGCAATGATGTTGAAATGTGTTTTGGGGGATAAAGTTCATTTTCTAGGCAAATATTGACTTTGCAAGTAATTGCTGTTAAGCTGATCACTCTTTATAACATTCTGGAGTATATGCAAATTGCCATTATAAAAACTGAAGCAGTAGACTTTGTAAAAATTAATATTTGTATCATTCTCAAAACTTTTGGCCATGACTGTACCTTCTTTTTTTACATAATAAGGCATTATTTTTAATTTAACTTTTTTATTTTTTCATTGGCATGCCTGTATAAGGTCTAGTTTTATGCAGGTGAAATTACATTATTTTAGGGTTTAGTAATTTATAGACTTTTTTGCATCACAAATATAGAAAAAGGCTGTTTTTGATGTTTATATTGTACATATTTCAAATGGTTTGGGAACAGCATGGGGAGGATGTCTGGATGCATCTTGGACTCCAAAGTCACTGCTGTTAACGATGTTGTTCGAGTATTATGCCACTTTTACGTAATGACAAGAATACCCCCCCAAAACCAAAGATAACATTGATTTTAGAGGAAATATTGTTAGGAAACATATATTTATTTGTACATAAAGTGCAAGTGCTGACAAAAATTACAAGGAAGAGGCACTCCGATACAAGCGGTATATCACATAAAGGAGGGCCTCATTCACATTGTAGTACAATTGTTCATGTCGTTGGACTCCTACACTCATAAAGCCTATGCACAAAGTGAAAGGGCTGCCAAAAATTACAAGGAACAGTCACTCCAATACACAGATAATGTCGCCTTGATTAACGGCAGAAAAAATAGCAATGGGTGTCATGAATGTAGGGTACAGAAACGTTATAATGCACAAGCAACACTGGTAATGTCGCCTTGATTAGTGGCAGAAAAATAGCAAAGGATGTCAGGTATATAGGATACAGTAACGTTATAATGCACAAGCCGCCCAGGTAATGTCACCTTGATTAACGGCAGAAAAAATAGCAACAGATGTCATGTATGCAGGATACAGTAACGTTATAATGCACACACAACACAGGTAATGTTTCCTTGATTAACGGCAGTAAAAATGACAGGTATATAGAATACAGAAACGTTATAATGCACACGCTGTGCAGGTGGTGTTAGGGTCAGGCAAACTTGCGTTATTTTTGCCCCAAAAGAAAAAAATATTGCAGCCAGATATAACAGCAGTCCTTAAAAGGACTTTTGGGTCTTTTAAACAACAACTAGCCCTGCCTAGCCAAATCCTATCCCTACACTATCTGTCCCTCCTTGCGCAAACGTTATACAGCAGACGCAGCGCAGGTAATGTCGCCTTGATTAGCGGCAGAAAAAATTACAACGGATGTCAGATGTATAGGATACAGAAAGATTATAATGCACAAGCTGCACAGGTGGTATTAAGGTCAGGCCACCTTGCGCAATTTTAACCCCTCACAAAAAAAATCTATTGCAACCAGATATAATAGCCCTTAAAAAGGCTTTTGGGTCTTTTCAACAGAAAAACTAGCCCTGCCTAGCGATTTTGTATCCCTACACTATCTGTCCCTCCTTGGAGCAGCAGCTCTCCCTGACTAAGACTGAGCCGGGTCACATGTCACCGTGTTTTATATACAGTAGCACCCGATGACGCGTTCCCGGCCCCAAATAGCCAACATGGCTACGGCATTACAGTGAATGCCAGCACCCCTCGCACGCTGATTGGCTGCTTAGCAGCCAAGAAACGTGCGGAGAGGGGACTCGAGCATGGCGCTCAAGCACACGCGGTGTTCGGCCGAACACCGCATGGGTCCGAGCGCGGCCATGCTCGACCGAATACAGTATTTGGCCGAGCATGCTCACTCAACACTATTGTTCAGTTGTTTTGCTCATGTGGATACATAATAAGTGTAGTTTTTTTTTGCCTTTACATAATGTATGCGCAATAAAATGTGTTAAAATGGTAAACTAATTCCTTATTTATTAATTTTTGCAAGTTTTTATATTTAAAAAAGTATTACCTTTTTAACACTCCATTATGGAATTACTGTCTTACAAAATTATTTTATACCTATAATGGATTAGTATACAACTATATGGCTACAATATGCTCTTTGTCTCTATGACACAGGCTGTGGTTAGGACAACACTAGGTGCCCTAAGAGCAGGATTACTGTACTTACTGTCCCCTGGTCCTTTCTAGGTAGCCAGATCTGACTGCAGAGGGCTTACACAGCCTCCAATCAGAACAATGGGACCAAATCGGTGGGGAGGGGCTTCCTTTGTTCATGCTGTGGTCAGAAACTGTGCCAATCAAGGGGTCAAAAGTTGGGATTGGACTACTGCCGATCAAGACTATAGAGAAAAAGGCTGCTTTAAGGCCCCTTTTAGACGAGCGAATGTCTCTCTGCGGACTCGCAGCCAGGCTCCCGGCCTGAACTCCCAGCACTGCCGGGGTCGCATAGCATTATATTGATTTATAATGCTATGTAACCCTTACAGTTCTGGAATGTATTGGATAACACAGACAGCATTATGTCAGTGTATTTAACTTCCAAATCCACCTGCACTCCAATTGGGCAAGTTTCTTCAAGGTGTCCCCACCCCGAATATTTTCTGGTATACAATCTATTACCTGAACTCTCAGACCCCTAGGGTCACAGGCATGATGGAGTTTAAAGAGTCTGGCTACAGGCTTCAAGTTGGTCACATCTCTTTCATTGGCAGCAGATGAAATATCCTGAATGTGCTCACGTACTCACAATACATGGTAGTTACTTAATGTGAGACATCTCAATTTTACCATTAAGAGTTGAGCTTCTATTTTGGTTTACATTTCCCACTATGCCTTGCTTTGCAAAGACAAAAGGATCAGAGTCTCACCCCGTTGTATTACTCTGAGTTCTGTGTAAGGGCAGCCATGACAAATGAGCAACACAGAACTGCTGTCACCTGACACTGCAAAGTCTCCATGTATTCCTAAGTGATGCAGCTTGGGCCTGTCTGCCCTCTATGCCCTGTCAACTATCTCTCCAGTTTCAGCTCTTATATTCAGGAGGCAGGAGAGCAGCGTGAACCTACATCTCATAAAACTACACTGGAGAGTCTGGACACACAGATGGCACAGACAGTCAGTGTGAGTCAGGGGGCTTGTATAACTGCAGCTAATGTATATACACTCACCTACTATATATCTTCAGAGAGACATTATATGTTCAACAGAATACAGGGATATACAGGGAGAAACATGGAGGGTAGGGAGAGGTGAGAGCTACAAGGAGGTATTTCATAGGTGATGATGTTATTTTGTAGTTGACATGGAGAGACTACTGGAAGACTGACCACTGCTGTCTACACAGCAGACCAATCTTTGGGCTAGTGGTCAGACAAGGTCTGGTGGTAGTAAAACGTTATTTGCAAAGTAATGTTGCAGAGGTTGGGCTGAATCAGAGTTCAGCATGGAGTTCACACCCCTGTCAGCATCTCCATCCAAGCTGGCCCATCCTCAAAGAGGATATACAGAAGTGCAGGTGTCATGGTCAGTTGCAGGAGAACAGTGGTCACATATAGGAGAGTCACTGTGAGAGATTAACACAGAATGGCGTGAGCTTGAAGATGCTTGCAGGTTCGTGTGAGTAATTTTTTAGCAGGGAAGTTGACTGGTACTAGGCATTAAAGGAATTATCCAATGATTAATGTAAAAATAAATCAGAAATCACATAGAACACATCACATAAAATTGCTTTCTTATAAATAAAAAAATAATGCTACCGTTAAAAATGAAATTATTTGTTGATCCCAGAGGTTATATCAGCAGCTTCTAATAATATGCTTATAGATAGTGTTGAGCGAACATGTTCGGCCGAATACACTATTCAAATACCGCGTGTGCTCGAGCGCCATGCTCGAATCACCTCCCCGCACGCTAATTAGCGTGCGGGGAGGGATGGCATTCAGTGTAATGCCAGTAGCCATCTTAGCTACTGGCATTACACTGATTGGCTGGGTCACATGTCACCGGGTGCTATAAAGCACCCGGTGACATGTGATCCGGCCAGTGTTAGACAGGGAGAGCTGCTGCATGCAGGGACAGACAGTGTAGGGAGAGAAGCATGCTAGGCAGGGATAGAAATCGCTAAACAAAGACCCAAAAGCCCTTTTAAGGGCTATTATATCTGGCACAAACCTACATTTTTACATTATTATTGAGGACTTTAAAGGTGTTGAAAATAGCGCTAGGTGGCCTGCCATTAACACCACATGCGCTGCTGCAGCAAGGAGCGACATACACTGTAGGGAGAGAAGCACGCTAGGCAGGGATAGAAATCACTCAAAAAAGACCCAAAAGACCTTTTAAGGGCTATTATATCTGGCACAAAGCAATATTTTATTTTTGGGGTGTTTAAAGGTGGTGAAAATGCATGCTGCGTGCTGTAGGATACTCTCTGTATACTATATACCTGACAAACTTTGCTATAATTTCTGCTGTTAAGCCCGCAGTACTTCTTTTGCGTCTTGCTGTATAACATTTGCGCAAGGAGGGACTTGTGTAGGGATAGATTTTCTCTAGGCAGGGTTAGTATCATTGTTCAAAAGACACAAAAGTCCATTGTTAAATCCTTCTGCATTTTTTTTTTTTTTTTTTGGTGGCAAAAAGAACCCAAGTGTGCCCGGTCAGTAATACTAGGTGCACAGCGTATTAGAACCGTTCAAAAGTCATGTAGCTGACATCCGTTGTTACATTTAATACCGTTAATTTAGGCCGCAGTTCCTCATTTGCGTCTGCAGTTTAATTTGCCCAAGGATGGAATTAAACTATAGGGATAGGATTTGGGTAGGTAGAAAGATTGTTTCTGTTCCAAAAAGACCAAAGTCCATTGTGAAATACGTCTGCTTTTTTTTTTTTTTTTGGCTGGCAAAAAGAAACCCAAGTGTGCCTTGTCAGTAACCCTAGGTGCACAGCATATTACAACAGTTCAAAAGTCTATGTAGCTGACATCCGTTGTTACATTTAATAATTTAATACCGTTAATTTAGGCCACAGTTCCTCATTTCCGGCTGCTCAATATCGTTTGGGCATTCAGAATATTGGACATTTGTTTAAATTTTTCTGATCATATAGTTAATAAAAATCTGCAGTACTGTAGTTGTGACCAAGTTGCATATATATTATACAATATGCGCAAGGCGAGCACTAAGGGACAGGGAAGTGGGCGTGCTGCTGATGGTGAACACAGAGGCCATGGCTCAGGGCGCGGTGAAACTGTGCCTGCTGGCAGAGCCCAAGAAATAAAGTAATCCAAAACTCCTAGCTTCATGTCACAGTTTGCAGGGGGGCGCAAGACACAACTCTTGTCGCTATACCAAGAGTCTGGGCAACCGCATGCTCACCCTGATCCTCCTTCCTCCCATCATGCAGAGTATGGGCAAAGAACTAATCCCACATTCGGATACTCTGAGGAGCTTTTTTCATCACCGTTCCTTGGCTCGGGCCTCTCGCCAAGGCCACTTGAAGTGGGACATGAGGAGATATTGTGCCCTGATTTCCAACCTATTGAGCAAACACAGTCTGAAGACGATGGCGGTGGGGACCGGCAAATAGCGTCTCACAAGGTGCATGATGATGATGATGATGAAACACAGTTGCCAATAAGTCAAGGGCAATTAGTGTCTCAAGAGGTTTTGGATGAGGATGAGACGCAGTTAAGTCAGGTTCTTGTTAGTTTACCATGTCAGGAGGAGGACCAGCGAAGACAGCAGTACAGAGGGGGAGGGATCCGCAGCACCGCAACAGGCTGGAAGAGGCAGTGGGGTGGAAAAAGGGAGAAGGCAGGCCATGCCAACCAGGCCTGCAACTGTTCCCCGGAGCAGCCCCTTGCGGCAAGCTCCCTTGCCAAGGGTTGGGTGTTCCGCAGTCTGGTGGTTTTTTGAGGAAAGTGCTGACGATAAACGGTTTGTAATTTGTAACCTGTGCTGTACCAAGATGAGCAGGGGCGTAAACACCAGCAACCTGACCACCACCAGCATGATCCGCCACATGGCAGCAAAGCACCCTAAAAGGTGGGCCGAACGCCTAGGTCCACGATCTGTGTCTGCATGTCACACCATTGCCTCCTCTTCCCCTGTGTTACATGCTGTCTAAGACGCAGGCCCAGATGCCTCCCACCCTGCACCTGGACCTTCGCAGGAACCCTCAGCCAGCACGTCCACTTCAATGTCACAGTGCAGCATTCAAATGTCCTTACCCCAGGCATTTGAATGCAAGCGCAAATACCCTGTCCCCCCCCAAGGCTATAGCTCTAAACGTACAAGTTGCTGGCCCTGGAAATGTTGCCATTTAGGCTGGTAGACACCAAGGCCTTTCGCAGCCTGATGGCGGCGGCTGTCACTCGTTACGCAGTCCCCAGCCGCCACTATTTTTCCCGGTGTGCCGTCCCTGCCTTACACCAGCATGTGTCCAGAAACATAACCCGTGCCCTGACCAGTGCAATTACTGGCAAGGTCCACTTAACAACTGACACATGGACAAGCACTTCTGGCCAGGGATGCTACATTTCCCTGACGGCACATTGGGTGAACGCTGTGGAGGCTGGGAGCGAGTCGTACCCTGGGAGGGCACAGGTGCTACCCACGCCGAGGATTGCGGGCCCTACTTCCATCTGGATTTCCGCTGCCACCTACATTAGCGGCTGCAACTCCTCCTTCTCTTCCTCCACCTCCTCCACTTCTTCCCATGCAGAATTGCCATCTTGCAGCACCACTCAGACTTTTGTCAGTAGCTGGAAGCAGTGTAGCACAGCAGTCAGTAAGCGGCAACAGGCCATGCTGAAGCTTATTTGCCTGAATGACAAACAGCACACCGCCGCAGAGCTGTGGCATGGCATAAGGAAACAGGCTGAGCTGTGGCTCTCGCCAGTCAACCTACAGCCAGGCATGGTTATATCTGATAACGGCAGCAACTTGGTAGCGGCTTTAGAGCTAGCCAACCTCCTACACATACCATGCCTGGCCCATGTATTCAACTTGGTGGTTCAGCGGTTTCTGAAAACCTACCACAATTTGCCTCAGCTACTGGTGAAGGTGCGTCGCCTGTTTGCCCATTTCTGCAAGTCACCGACAGCTTCAGCCGGCCTGGCAACGCTGCAGCAGCACTTGCGGTTGCCGGCTCACCGACTGCTGTGCGACCTGAGGACGCGATGGAATTCCACCTTCCACCTGTTGAGCAGGCTTTATGAGCAGCAGAGAGCAGTAGTAGAATACCAGCTGCAACACGGTCAGCGCCTTTCTAGTCAGCTTCCGCTCTTCACAAGCGACGAGTGGGCATTGATGTCTGACCTCTGTGAGGTTTTACGCAACTTTGATGAATCTACACAGATGGTGAGCGGCGATAATGCAATTACCAGCGTAACCATCCCACTTCTGTGTCTACTAAAAAGCTAGCTGCTCACAATAAAGGCCGATGCTCTGCGTGTGGAAGAGGTGGAAATGGGGGAAGATCCTACACAGGGTGATAGCAAGACCACCCTTGATTCGTCTTCTCATCGCCAATTGGAGGAGGAGGAGCAGGAGATGGTTGCCACCGCTACACAGGGTAGCCATACCACGTTTACACCATCTCTTCGGCGTGGATAGGCTGAAGAGGAGCAAGAGGACGAGGAGGATATTGAGAGTCATGCTCCTGGTGGGGAGAGCAAAGCATTGTCTGTTGGGACTCTGGCACACATGGCTGACTTCATGCTATGCTGCCTTTCCCGTGACCCTCGTGTTATACGCATATTAGGCAACACCAATTACTGGTTGTTCACCCTTCTCGACCCCCGCTACAAAGAGAACTTCCCATCTCTCATTCCTGTGATGGAGAGGACAAGTAAAATGTTGCAATACCAGAAGGCCCTTGTCGAAAAATTGCTCCACAAATTTCCATCTGACAACGCTGGCGGCAGAGTACGTAGTTCCTTGGCCACCCGAGGAGGGGAGAGGAGGGGAACACACAGCAGTTCCAACAAAGGCAGGGCGACACTCTCCAAGGCCTGGGACAGTTTTATGACACCCCGCCAGCACCCTCACCCTGATGAGCGGCCTAGTGTGACAAGGAGGGAAAAGTTTTGAAAGATGGTAAAGGAGTACGTAGCTGACCGTGTCAACGTCCTCAGCAATCCCTCTGTGCCGTATAATTATTGGGTGTCTAAGCTGGACACGTGGCACGAACTGGCACTCTATGCCTTGGAGGTGCTGGCCTGTCCTGCCGCCAGCGTTTTGTCAGAGCGGGTGTTTAGTGCCGCTAGGGACATAATTACTGATAAGCGCATCCGCCTGTCAACTGACAATGCTGACAGGTTGACGCTTATCAAAATGAAGAAGGCCTGGATTGCCCCTGACTTCTCTACTCCACTAGAGGAAAGCGGCTTAACATGAAGGAACCTTAAATCTGGCTTTTAGGGTGTATTGAATACAGTGTATTATCATGTACCCCTTCCTCTTCTTGTCCTCTTCCTCCATCATATGAAACTGCTTATTAGGCTGCCCTCAAAGTCCACCAGCTGGGCCTGCACCCTAATCTTTTAGCCGGTCAGCTCACCAGCTGGGCCTGCACCCTAACTTTTAGCCGGTCAGCTCACCAGCTGAGCCTGCACCATAATTTTTTAGCCGGGCAGCTCACTAGCTGGGCCTGCACCATAATTTTTTAGCCAGTCAGCTCACCAGCTGGGCCTGCAACATAATTTTTTTGCCTATCAGCTCACCAGCAGGCCCTCAACCATAATGTTTTACACGCTCAGCTCTGCTACATGTCACACATATTGTTTCAGACGGTCAGCTAAGCGGCATGTCAAAATTAATTTTTAACACGCTCAGCTCTGCTACATGTCACTTATAATGTTTCAGACGTTCAGCTAAGCGGCATGTCACCCTTAAAATTTCTGTTATGGTCAGCTCGGCAGCAGCGTGTCAACCTTAAATTGGGACAGTTTGATGAGCAGCAGCGTGTCACCTGTAAATTTTTTTTAACGTCAGCTCGGCAGCAGCGTGTGAACCTTAAATTTGGGACAGTTTGATAGGCAGCAGGTGTCAACCTTTAATTTGGGACAGTCTGATGAGCAGCAGCGTGTCACCCGTAAATTCTTTTTAATGTCAGCTCGGCAGCAGCGTGTCAGCCTTAAATTTAGGACAGTTTGATGGGCAGAAGCGTGTCAACCTTAAATTTGGGACAGTTTGATGGGCAGCAGCGTGTCAACTAGTGTTGAGCGAGCATGCTTGGCCTAACTCGCTGTTCGGCCGAGCATGCCTATGCCCATGCCACCGCGTGTGCTCGAGTGCGATGCTCGAGTATGCTAATGCGTACGAATTTGTATGCTAATGCTATGCATTGTACGCTAATGCGTACGAATTTGTATGCTAATGTTACGCATTGTACGCTAATGCGTACAAATTTGTATGCTAATGCTACGCATTGTACGCTAACGTGTACGAATTTGTATGCTAAATTAGCATACAAATTCGTACGCATTAGCGTACAATACGTAACAAATGCTACGCATTGTGCGCTAATGCGTATGAATTCAGTTAATTAGCGTACTTTAACGAGTGAAAGAGAATTTGCGATTCTGACCTTTTCCTATGAACCCGACACCCTCCCCTCATCCAAGCAGGGGGTGCCTGGTCTTCTCCCATTGACTTACATTGTGCTCGGGTGCTCTGTAGAGCACTCGAGCATCACCAAGTGTTCTACCAGAACACTCGAGCACACAAGCACTTTGGTGCTCGATCGACACTAGCGTCAACCTTAAATTTGGGACAGTTTGATAAACAGCAGCATGTCAACCTTAAATTTGGGACAGTTTGATCGGCATCAACGTGTCAACCTTAATTTTTAAGACAGTCAACTCAGCAGCAGCATGTCACCCATAATTTTTAACACGGTAAGCTCAGCAGCAGCACGTCACCACTATTGTTTTTGCGTGTCAGCAGCAGGCCACCAATCATAATTTTTCAAGGGTGTGTCTAATGCCTCCTTTATGTGTAATAAAGGGGGTATTGAAGTGCCTGTTCCTTGTAATTTTTGGCAGCCCTTTTCCTTAGTGCATAGGCTTTATGAGTGTCGGAGTCCCACAATTATACCACAATGTGAATGAGGCCCTCCTTTATATGATATACCAGTGGTGTGGGAATGCCTCATCCGTGTAATTTTTGGCATCACTTGCGCTCAACGTAGAAGTAAATCTATGTTTTCTAACAATATTTCCTGTAAAATCTATGTTATCTTGGGTTTTGGGGGGTATTTTTGTCATTCCGTAAAAGTGGCGTAATAGTCGGACATCATCATTAATAGCAGCGACTTTGGTGTCCAAGATGCATCCAGACATCCTCCCCATGCTGTTCCCTAACCATTTCAGTGGTGTTTCCACCATTTTCTGATGTTTCCCTATGAACCAGACACCCTCCCCTCTGCAGAGCAGGGGGTGCCTGGTCTTCTCCAATTGACCTCCATTAAACTTGGGTGCTCGGCCGAGCACTCAAGCACCACCTAGTGTTTGGCCAGAGCATTGAGCACCCGAACATCGGGGTACTCGATTATCACTACTTATAAAGTTAAAATAATTGTAAGGTCTGTAGTACAATAGATGTATAAAAAGTCAAATTTCAGCTCACCTCCTAGTGTGCACAATTCAGATGTCCTCACAACAGTGGTCAACAGACTTTGTCCACGCTTATGGTAACTGGATCAGAATGGATATCGGAATTGGTGCTCAGCATGCAAGTATAGACAAATCCAATCTTCAACAAGATGAAAATGTGGTACTCAACAAAAAAAATATCCTCTTTATTGGTGTATCAACAATCCATAAAATACACTGGCATGAGGATGAAATATGTGATAGTCAGGCATTGGCCATTTTGCGATGTGAAGACGCAGTCAGTGCGAAACTATCGCATAATACATTCTCATGCCATTGTATTGGCACACCAAAGAGCTCTGAAGGGAAGGAGAACCATTTGGCTTTTGGAGGTCAGATTTGACACTGTATGGGCACACTAAAAAAGGGTGCACTCTTTCATCCCTTGGGGCACACCCTGTTGGGGCTCCTGCCTGATGGTAGCTGGTTTGCCTTTGGTGGTATGCATTTGGTACGGGTGCAAGGCAGAAGATGTACGTAGGTGATGTGGCTGGTGAATGGTGCTGGAGTCAGTAACCAGACCAATTGAAATAGATTAGTCTCGCAGGCTGTGTTAGAGTTAAAGAGAGGTGTCCCTCCATATCCAGACTGAGACTGAGTGGCTCTGAGGGCCCCATGTTGTCTTCTTGACACTCCTCTGGTACTCTGGTTAGCATCATTGGCTTGGATAGATAAGTCACACCTACCGTGTACCATCCCCACAGGCCATCAACCTGGGTGTATTCCTCCTGGTCTCCCCTATACCAACTGTGTAAGTATTGAGGGAAGTACACTCTCTTGACTGATGATAATCACCAATCAAACACTGACTGTGTGAAAGCGGCCTAACGGAGCAAATAGATTCCACACCAATTATTACTTCCATTAGGTCCATACCATTACTACTTCTATAAAAATATTTGTGACAAAAATATAATGAAAATCACCAGTGTGAACAAAACCTAACTGCATTAATTATCACTTCATTTTATTTTTCTATATGTTCAAAATACAGCGTATAATTAGCAAACTGAGTAGAGATAATTACGGCACTTCTAAGTGGCTAATATCAGCAGCACAATTACATTTGTTGCAACTGTGATTGTGTTTTTAGCTGATTGGCTTGATTAGCTGTTAGATTATAAGGTTACTCTTTTTAAAACCCAGCCAGGCCTGTTAACCTGTTCCTAAACGTCCAGAAGTTGGGAAAAAATAAAAAAGCATGAATGTAAAAATACAAAATGCTCTATTGTAAGGATGGCTACAATGTTTCATTATTTACAGTAAATATTGTTAGGCGGGGGGGTTGGGGGGGGATTTATCATGTCCTCCAAGATAGTTTTCTGGCATTCAAAAGCTGCAAAACTCATGTTTGCCATTTTTTTAAACACCATTGTGCCTAAACTGGGGTGTTTCTACGATGCCCCTGACAATTTCCAGAGAAGGGGGCATGATGAGGGTGGGGAGGGGATGGGGCTCGAGTAGATTTCAGTTTAGACACACAAACTACTGGAGGATGTACCTAATTTATGACAAGGCATGCACCAGGGGCAATCTGGAAACTTAAAGAGGACCTTTCACCACTCCTGACATGCCTGTTTTAATAGCTTCATGCATTCCCCATGTAATAACAATTCTGGAACATCTATTCTTATATCTCTGTGTTGTACCATTTCTTTATTATTTGCACTAGAAGTTATGAATGAATTGCTATTTGTCTTCAGAGGGGAGGTGACCACCCCCTGCACAGTCCGAACATGGCAGCACTGATTGGATAGCATCAGTCTGTGCAGGGACACACCCCAACTGGTCACCTCCCCTCTGTTCCTTTACTGAAGACAAATAACAATTCATTCATAACTTCTAGTGCAAATAATAAAGAAATGGCGCAACATAGAGCCATAAGAATACATGTTCCAGAATTGTTATTACATGGGGAATGCATGGAGCTATTAAAACAGGCATGTCAGGAGTGGTGAAAGGTCCTCTTTAAAGTGGCCCTGGAAAAAATACTAAAAGTGGCCCCGTTTGGTAGTCAGGTCGTCCAGATTGATGGAAGACAGGGCCAGCAATACCATACCATATTGTGACACATTATACCACCCCAGCAGAGCCAAATACTACAGTCCATTACAAAATACATCCCCAAAAACTTCCACTGGCCAGCGATGAGGAGGGCTCAGACACCCCCTGGGCATCAGCCCACCAGGAAATTTCCCTGTAAGGTCTATAGCCAATCCACCCCTGGCATGCACCTCATCATAAGTTAGGTACATCATCCAGGCAATGGCAAAGTAGAACAGTATTCTATGATAAATTCCCCCCTATGTGTTTTCACAAACTGTACAAAAATGCTGATCATACACATTAGATCAAGGTCGGGTGACCCTGCAGATTTCAATTGGACTGGTTGACCTTCTAATTTGTTTGGGGGACACCCAACTCTCCCTGATGTCAGATGTCAGGAGGATATTCTTTTTTTTCAACAGAGTATTAATATTTATTATCAAATCACCATTCAATCCATAGTGCTGTACATATGAAAAGGGGTGTACATATATAATACAAAACAACTGCAATAAGCATGAACAGAACAAGTTACAAATTGGTAAAGAAGGAGAGAGGGTCCTGCCTGCGAGGGCTTACAATCTGCAAGGTATGGACACAATACTGTAGGTGAGGGTAAAAATGGTCATACTGCAGTATATCGGCAGCAAGATTACTGTAAATTTTAGGCTTGTCTGAAGATGTGGATTTTCAGGTTTCAATTGAAAGTTTCCATGGTAGTTGAGCATCTGATAGGTTGGGGTAGAGAGTTCCAGAGAAGATCAGATCACAGATGTATGGAGGGGAGGTGTTGCGGACAACCTTGTATGTTATAGTTTGTGTTTTGTACTGGACAGGGCATTAGGGAGCCAGTGAAGGGATTGGCAGTGAGAAAAGACACAGGACTAAAGGGCCCTTTACATGTGCCGAGAATCTTCCAGATAATCACTAACGAGCATTCATAGAAACACCTGTTAGCGATTATCTAGCAGTGTAAAGGAGCAACTGATTACCCGATAAATGAGCAGAGATATTTTTGAGTTGGAGGCAGAAGAAGGTAGAAAGAGCTTGGATCTGCAGTTTCAAAGATAGAGCAGAAACAAAGGATAACCAAAGGCAGCGGACTTGGTTGACCGGAGAGAGTGTGCACATTGTTATAGATAGGTCTATACCTATGCTGTACCAGCATTACTAAACACTGGGACCCGATCGGCCCTGTGGGGGCAGCCCACCAGAGCCTCTGTCTGTCCTAAAATAAACAAGGAATTTTAAATATATTGGGTCAATATTCAATAATCGTCATTGAAGAAGACTAGTGCAACTCAGATTTTGGTGGAAATGACAGGATAAAAAAAAGTTCAATAAATGCCTACATATTAGTATATATATAATTTTTTAATCAGATGTGGTCCAGAAAACGTGCTCAAATGTTCATAAAATGTTCATACTAACTGGTTGTGCATACAGGGGGGAACATAAGTATTTGATACACTGGCGATTTTGCAAGTTTTCCCACATACAAAGAATGGAGAGTTCTGTAATTTTTATTGTTGGTTCTTCAACTGTGAGACACAGAATCTAAAAAAAATCCAGAAAATCACATTGTATGATTTTTAAATAATTTGCATTTTATTGCATGAAATAAGTATTTGATACATTAGAAAATACTTATTTTCTCCATTGTATACATAACGTGTCTAATTCATAAACATTTGAGCACTATTTCTGTAAATCTGGGCCACATCCGATCAAAATAGAGACTGAAAACTGCTGGCATGGACAGCTTTTATGAATCTGCCCCAATATGTGTGAATAATGCATTAGTTAATGTCTATCCTTCCAGATATTATTGAGTGTCATCTTTGTACGTTACTTAATGCATAAATAGCAATTCTCATAGATTAAAATGGTTGGAATGCGCTGGGATAATTAGCACACTAAATGACAAGACTAGAGGTTCTTTGTTCTGCTTATTTGTGAATTGCAGCTAAGGACTTTTATGGCTTCTGTTCTGCATATAAAAAAGAATTTAATCATAAATCACTTTTGTGTGCTGTTATGTATTGTAGGGTATTGCTTGAGGGTCTGAAGAGTCAAATTCTGTTGTGAAGTACAAAACAGAAAATACGATTGGAAACTAAGAATCTTTGGTATGTTTGGTAATTGCATTGCTTACTGCCAAGATTCATTGTAAAATATTCACTTGATACATGAAACCTTGAGAAGTCACTGGGATGTCTAAGGGTAAGGCTACACAGTCAGGTTTCTGGAAGCCAATCTTGTAGCATGCTCCATTTTAACCTTTCTCCAAGCATCTTTTACCATGTGACTACATGTAAAGATGTTGTGTATGTTTCCTTAACAATTATAATCATTAGAGGGGGGCATTAGAGGGGGGTCAAACTGGACAATTGCCCAGGACCCCGATCCTCTAAGGGGCCCCCTGCGTCAGATCGTTGAACAGTCAGGACTCCAGTATTACTGAAGAGTCATATATGGAGGCAGTGCATACCGTATTTTTCCCTTTATAAGACGCACCTGAAGATAAGACGCACCCCAGATTTTAGAGTAGGAAAATGAGAAAAAAATATTTTTCATCAGACCTCATATCAGACCCCCCATAAATTTCAGGACATCACATCAGACCCCCATCAGACCTCAGAACAGCCCAGTGTGCCCCCATCAGACCTCAGAACAGCCCAGTGTGCCCCCATCAGACCTCAGAACAGCCCAGTGTGCCCCCATCAGACCTCATCAGCCCAGTGTGTCCCTATCAGACCTCAGAACAGCCCAGTGTGCCCCCATCAGACCTCAGATCAGCCCAATGTGCCCCCATCAGACCTCAGATCAGCCCACTGTGCCCCCCTCAGACCTCTGAACAGCCCAGTGTGCCCCCATCAGACCTCAGATCAGCCCAGTGTGCCCCCATCAGACGTCAGATCAGCCCTGTGTGCCCCATCAGACCTCAGATCAGCCCACTGTGCCCCCATCAGACCTCAGAACAGCCCAGTGTGCCCCCATCAGACCTCAGAACAGCCCAGAGTACCCACATGAGACCTCAGATCAGCCCAGTGTGTCCCCATCAGACCTCAGAACAGCACAGTGTGCCCCCATCAGACCCCAGATCAGCACAGGTTGCCCCCATCAGACCTCAGAACAGCCCAGTGTACCCCCATGAGACCTCAGATCAGCCCAGTGTGTCACATCAGACCTCAGAACAGCCCAGTGTGCCCCCATCAGACCTCAGATCAGCCCACCCAGACCCATAACAATAAAATAAAAACCTCTCTTACCTGTCCTGCACCACGGCTCCGCTCCGGGTACGGCGCTCCTCTGGCTTCTAAGGTCGGCGCTGCACTGTCACCTGACTGCGTGCAGCGTCAGGTCATAGTGCGCGCACTACGTCCTGACGCTGTACGCAGTCTGGACAGTGCAGCGCCGGCCCGAGAAGCCAGAGGAGCGCCGGACCCGGAGCGGAGCCGCGGCGCAGGACAGGTAAGAGAGGTTTTTATTTTATTGTTATGGGGCTGGGTGGGCTGATCTGAGGTCTGATGGGGGTGCCGCAGCTAAAACATACAAGTGAGCGCTTCCATAATGGAAGCGCTCACTTGTATTCGCTTTATAAGACGCACCGCCACCAAAGCCACCAAAGCAAAAGGTGGCTACTTTGAAGAACCTAGAATATAAGACATATTTTCAGTTGTTTCACACTTTTTTTGTTAAGTATATAATTCCACATGTGTTAATTCCTAGTTTTGATGCCTTCAGTCTGAATCTACAATTTTCATAGTCATAAAAATACAGAAAACTCTTTGAATGAGAAGGTGTGTCCAAACTTTTGGTCTGTACTGTATATATAGAGTCAGTGTTATGAACATGAAGGGGGTATCAAAAAAAGTCTCATATAATAAATAAAGTCTTCCTCTACTTTTAAAATTTCTCTGTTAGAATTCAAACTCACAACCATCTACATTAAAGGCAAGAACCTTAACCACAGAGCTATAGAGCTCCATGTTAAACTTGTAGAAGTTTGTCCTGTATTAGGTATTCATATACAGCAGAAGTTTCATTTTATATATTTTAGTAATTGTAAAAAAAAATGTTTGCCATAAAATAAATATGTAATTAATAAAACAATTATATAAAATGGTATTTCTAATATATATTAATTCATAATACATGGGAAACTACTAATGAGGTTTTTAACCATAATACATTTTCAGCAGTTTAACATGGAGCTCTATAGCTCAATGGTTAAGGTTGTTACTGTGGCTGGTTGTGAGTTCGAATTCCCACAGAAAGATTTCAAAAATAGAGGCTAAATAAAACTGGACAGGGTGTCCACAACATTGAAGAGTTTGATTTTATTGAAAAAAAAATGGAGAAAAACATCAAATTGACAATTGTGTTAATCCCCTCCAAGCTTTTTTACTTGTGTAACCAGTATTTTTTGTTGGGAAAGATGGCAACCCTAACAGCACCCCAGCTCTGGACCTCCATAGGCCGCTCACTGTATTAAGCCACTCACGATATTCTGACCGCCATAACTTTTTTATAGTTATGTCTACAGAGATGTGTGGGGGCTCATTTTTTGCGGGACGATCTGTTATTTTTGACAATACCATTTTGGGGTGTGTATGAATTGATCACTTTTTATTCAATTTTCTTGGGAGATAAAGTGTTGAAAAAACGGCGAATCAACCTTTTTTTATTTTTTTCTGTTACGCCATTCACCAATTGGGCTAAATTTTTAATATTTTAATAGTACGGACGTTTTCATATGCGGCGATGCCAATAATGTTTTTTTTTTATTTTGGGGAAAGGAGGGTGATTTGAATTTTCAAGTTTTTTTTTATATTTTCAAACCTTTTTTTTTTCTTTTTGTTAGGTCCCCAAGTGGACCACAACTTGCAATCATCAGATTGCAACTTATACAGAATAATGGAAATTGCTCCTTTATTCTGTACAGAAATCGCTATATCACAGATTAGTGCTGTCACCTAGTGGCCTGAACTGGAATATACTAATAATGAGCCTGGAAACCTAAGACTAATTCATCATCAATCATTACCTAATATAATCCAATATATCTATTACCTAATATAATGTCACATATTTACCATTCAGTAGTAGTAAAAGATGTTTTCTTCCACTGCTACCCACTGTGTTTCCTCATAAATTACCATGGTATCAACCTGTAATTCAGGCCACCCTCAAAAGAAGGACTTAAAAGCCCCGACACCCGATCCTGCTAAGCCACACCCCCGACTTGGTCAGGCCCGGCGCCGGATGGAGGACAGGGAGTCTGAAAGCCGGACTGTCCGGCCTAAAAATGGACCTCTGGCCACCCTAAGGGCAGGCTGCTGTGGAGGTCACAGTTAAAAGGGAGAGCGCTGTGGATGTAACTGTTAAGGGGGCAAGCTGCTGTGGAGGTCACTGTTAAAGGGGCGGGCACTGTGGAGGTCACTGTTAAGGGAGGAGGGGACTGTGGAGGTCTCTGTCAAGGGGGCCAGGAATGGTGGAGGTAAGTTAAGGGGACTGTAACCTATGGTTAGTGTTAAGGGGTGGGTGCTATAGAGCTCACTTAAGAGGGTGGGCCTCTGTGGAGGTCACTGTCAAGGGGGTGA
Organism: Rhinella marina; assembly: GCA_900303285.1. Taxonomy (NCBI): domain Eukaryota; kingdom Metazoa; phylum Chordata; class Amphibia; order Anura; family Bufonidae; genus Rhinella; species Rhinella marina. The sequence continues at coordinate 98,230 of ONZH01016129.1, read as the reverse complement.
GGTGCTGTGGAACTCACTGTTAAAGGTGCAGGCTGCTGTGAAGGTCCTATTTTAAGGAGACGGGGCACTGTGGGGGAGTCAGTGTTAAGGGGTGGGGGATGTGGAGGTTACTGTTAAGGAGGCGGGATGATGTAGAGGTCACTCTCAATATCTTTTAACTAGACACAAACATTAAATGAAATATACACGCTCGAAGCCATGTCCTTCTGCTAGTATATATATACAGCAATGTCAAAATATACAAAATAACCTATATTTATAAAATTCCATCTAATGATCTAACTTGATGACGATTCATGACATTTTTTGTTAAAAACTATAATTAAAAAAAAGTAAAAAGAAATAAAAAATAAAACAATGAATAAAACAATGAATATACTGGGCATCCTCCCATATATTTTTCAATGTGTTCAAGTCAATGTACTCCACAGGGCCCTCGCAGTATACCGTTATATTAACTAAATCACCATCAATATAAATAGTGATATAGAACAATTGCACCATGTTCACATACAGATGAGTTCTTGATAGTGATCTTTGATATAAACTTCATAAATTGTATCACTGAATTCAAATTGTATTATTCATTTTATACCAAATTATACTATTCTGTCTATTGCTGAAACTAATAGAACAGCTGGTATGTGAAAGTGCCAGTCTGATTAGAATACAACATTCTTTCCATTCTGATATCGGGCAATCAGCAGGAGTAGAGAACTCACAAACAGGGGTGGTCTTGGGCACCACGCATCCTATGCATTTGCATAGGGCCCCCGACGTCCAAGGGGACCCCCACGCTCCGCTCTTGTGCCGGTGCCTAAGACCGCCCTCCCAGCTGTCACTTACTGCATTTGTCCGAATGCGTACGCATTAGTGTACATACTAAAATATGCGTATGAATTAGCGTGCAGATTTGAAAAAGCGCACGCAAATTCCACCCGAGCATGCTCGCTCATCTCTAGTCCCAGTCTTTGATGTGTGGGGGGGGCGTGTCATTGGAGGGCGTGTCATCAGAGGTCGTGTCATCAGGTGCGTGGCGCGTCATTGGGGGGGGGGCCCGGACATAGCTTCGCTTAGGGCCCCAGAAATGCCAAGACCGCCCCTGCTCACAAATATCTGTTTTCTGTACGCGGTGAGCCACCTGTGTTAATATTTGATTTCTGAGTATGATAAATTACCTACACTTGTTAGTTGATAGCCAGTAAATATAAATTCTGGCACTGGACTAGCAGTGTAAATACCGGGATGGCCTCATGTTTACTGGCCTGGTGTCAACCATAGCAGTCATTAAATCTTTGTCCAGGAAATAGCACAACTACCCAGGGCCGCACCACCGATTAGGCGAGGGGAGGCGATCGCCTCAGGTGACACAGCCCTGGTAGTAAGTGGGGGACGGTGGCAGGGCACAGGGAGATGAGCATTTCCATTGTGGAAGTGCTCATCTCCATAGTCATCTGTATCGCCGTCCTCAGAACAGCGATACAGATTAATAGTGCTGCGGGGCAGGGGAGAGGCGTCTCCCTTCCCCGTTCCTCTGATAGGCTACAGGCACTAGTCCAGCAGCCTATCAGAGGCCAGGAGATGACGTCATTGCGCTTCCTGAGCCGTACAGTGTGGAACACAGGCTGGAAGAGAACTGCATCACATTGCTGACAGGCTCATGGAGGTAAGTATATGTGGTTTTTTTTTTATACATCATAATGCAGGGGCATCTGGGGGCACTTCTTATTGGCACATTATAAAGGCCCTATGGGGGCATCTGCTGATTGCAGAAAGAAGGGGTATTTAATATTTGGAAGGGGAAGAGGAGCACTATGGGGGCACCTTATACGGGCACTATGGGGGCTCTGCATAGGGGCATTTTATACTGGGACACATAATGGGGGCACTGGGGAATGGGGGAGAGGAGCACTATGGGGGCATTTTATACTGGAAAATTATGGGGGACACTGAGGGCATCTACTTTTGCACTATATAGGGGCATTTTATACTGGTACATTATGGGGGGGCACTATGAGGAAGAGGGGAGAGGAACACTATAGGGGGATATTTTTTGTACTGGCACACAGAACGGGGGCATTTTTCTACTGTCACATTATAAGGAGAATTATTACTACTGGGGGCATTATGGTGGGCTTTATTACTACTAGGGAACTATGGGGAACATGATTATTAGTATGGGCACTATGGGGCATTATTACTTCTGGGGCACAGTGGGGACATTAGTACTGTTGGGGGCACTATTACTACTAAGTGTGCTCTGGCAGAGAATTATTAGTTGGGACTTTGGGAGCACTATTACGATGGGGGCACCCTGGCACAGTATCAGCTAGCACAATTATTTTCAGGGGACATTATGTCCACAATATTACTGTCAGGGACACTATTTGCTGGGCACAGTTATTTTAGGACATTGTGTTATTGAAGGGCACTATCTGCATGGTACTAGTATTTTCAGAGGGACTGTTTCTGCAGTATAATATTGGGGAGCACAGCAGGCACAGTATTGAAGGTGGCAGGAGGAGTTGTTCAGAAGGTAGGAGGATGATGGAAAAGTAGGAAACTAAGGTGTTTTTTTGTCAAACTGCAGAAACGAGAGATAGATGAAAAATCATCATGGTGGTCTGGTCTGAATGAACAGAACATCTCTATCAAAGGTGACATCACTGGATGTAAAAAGTATGTGGCGTTGTATAACCCTGTATGATCTTTAGTGATATACGTAATGTTAGGAGGGAAGGGGTTCGGTTGAGAATTTGGTATGGAGGGGGCTGTTTCAATTTTCGCCTCAGGCAGCAGAAAGGCTAGGTGCACCCCTGTAACTACCTTTCCGTGAATTCATTAAGACTCCACTTTCTCACAATACAAATTCGATATATTCTGAGGCAGACATATATAGCATACACAAAGCCCAAAAGACTACTTGAGTTAGGCCCTATTCTTAGGCATTGACAAATGATGTCTGAGAAGACAACAATTGTGCTCTCAGTCCATATTTCGTTCACAAAGGAAATGTTTTTATTCCTTCAAGGTTTATTGCTAGGTTACATTATCTCAGATATTCCCGATTGTATAAAATCTGATATAATGCCTATTATTTGCCTGCTGTTGCTAAGCAAAGATATTATCTTCCTTAGATGCCTTTTAAAAAGTCTAACAATTTATCATGAACAATAAGTGCAACACCATTGTGTCAGTAGTAAAGGTTTAGCTAAAGACATTACCTCTCATTGTACGCTAGATTATAAACCTGTATAAACCTAGCACATCCCGAAAGAGTTGGAGTGAAACACATTAAATAATATTAGGTAATCTAATTGTGGATGATATATAACAATTTCCTAATATATTTCTATTATAAAACTCTGATCAGTCTGATAAGAGAGAATGAAAGCCCCTGGGAATCCAAGTCCTTCTCTACTCTTGTATTAGGGTCTGATATAAGGTCATTTAGGGTTGCCAACCAGATTTTTTTTTTTTCTGGACAACTGAACCCAAAATCACTGACACACAAAAATTTTTTTACAAACAAATTGTAAAACCATAATGAATCATAAAGATTATAAGTAATAACTAAGCAAGAACTCATTACAAGCATTTACTGTGAGCTGTAAAATGATGATAATTACTAGAGATGTTTTGAAAAATTCGATTCGGCCGATTCGCTGAAGTTCGACAAGAAATTTGATTTGTTACACATTCATTTGTCACGAATCGCAATAAATCAGGTACACCCAGACCACTCTGCCTAACCATATTCATCCCACTTGGTGGCTCAATATCAGTGTGAAGTCTTGAAACTTAATTTGCTGGGAGATTACAGGGAGAGTGTATCACCATGTGCATTACGTTCTAGTGCACCCACATTCATAGTTAATCCGCTCTGTAGGTACTGTGCCGTCAGTATTATAGGTGCAATTTATCGCCACATACATCATTGAAGAGTGCACCAAGATTCATAGCTAATCCCATCTGTTAAACAAAAAGAAAAGCATACAGCACCCTTCAGTAAAGCAAACAACTGTGTGACCTTGCTGATTATGACACACCTTGAATAATAAGGGACTAAGCAGTCATATAGAAAGTGATGGTTGGCAGGTGGCATTAATGGCATGATGTAGGCAGCAGCCACCAAGAACATGATGGTTGGCAGATGGCATTAGTGGCATGACACAGGCTGCAGCAGCAGCCATACAGAAAGTGATGGTAGGCAGGTCGCAGCAGTGGCATGATGCAGGCGGTAGCAGCAATCGTATAGAACGTGATGATTGGCAGGTAGCATTAGTAGCATGATGCAGGTGGCAGCAGCAGCCGTACAGAATGTGATGGTTGGCAAGTGGCATTAGTTGCATGACACAGGCCACAGCAGCAGTCTGTCAAGGTTGGGATAAACAGACAACAGAGGAGCGTGTGCCCTGAGTTTACCCAACCCTCTGTCCCTGCCTATTGCCTCACCCACGCTAAACCGTGGGGCGACAACCACGAGGACTGCGAAATACACTGTATAAGGTGCAGGAAACAGGGACAACAAACAAGACAGACAAAACACCAAATGGATAGTCAGGAAGCCGCGTCAAAACCAGGAATAACAAAGTACAAAATCGGAAGACGGTAGAGTAGTCAAATACGAGCCGAGGGTCAAATAAGAAGTCAGAATACACAATACAACGCAAGCAAGAATAGCAAGGATTTTGCAAAAATCAGCAAGGAGCAGAGAGAAAAATAGGTATATAAGCAGGAAGATATCCCAACCCCAGGTTCTGAATGGACCAGATTCAGAGAAGCCACTCAGCCCAGCACCTGAGTATTAACCCTGAGTAGACAAACCAAACATGAAGCTGGGCGTTGGCTCTAAAACAACCCACAGTGTGAACATGGTTCAAGGCAAGGCGTAGGCACTAAACAGAAACACACAAAAACTCAGAATACCAAGCAAAACATAGAACCTATGTTCTCCGATGACCAGACCTGACAGTACCCCCTCCTTCACGAGGGGCCTCCGGACCCTTAGACCCTAAAGATGGTTTAGACGGATAGTCCCGATGAAAAGATTTAACCAATCGTGGAGCATGAACATCCCTAGCAGGGACCCAGGATCTATCCTCAGGACTGAAACCCTTCCAATGAATGAGGTATTGAAGAGAGTTCCTGACCAGTCTGGAATCGACAATCCTCTCTACCTCATACTCGAGATCACCCTCCACCACTGATGGCGAGGGAGGGTCAGGGAGGGGTACCACAGGATCCACATAGCGTTACAACAGACTCTTGTGAAACGTATTGTGAACCCGCCAGTCAGAGGGCAACGCCACCTTGAACGATACCGGATTAATAACGTGAGTTACGGTAAACGGACCAATGAACCTAGGAGCCAATTTCAGAGACGGAACTTTCAACTTAAGGTTCTTAGTAGACAATAGGACCTTGTCACCCACAACAAAAGTTTCTGAAACAGTACGCCTACTTCTGGATGAATGGACCATTAAACTTTGTGCTCTTTTCAAGTTCTGCTGAACTTGCGACCACACTGTGCACAGTTGGTTAGTTATGGACTCAGCACGAGGGGTATCCGAAACTGACGATGACGAGAAGGAAAACCTGGGATGGAATCCATAATTACAGAAGAAAGAAGATGTGAGTGTGGATGAACTAGTGTGATTGTTGATGGCAAACTCTGCTAACGGAAGATATGAGACCCACAGATGTTGAGAGTCAGAAAAAAAAAGACGAAGGTACTGGATGAGCTCTTGATTCATCCTCTCCGTCTGCCCATTAGTTTCGGGATGGAAGGCAGAGGAAAAGGACAATTTTACCTCAAGCTTAGAACAGAAAGCTCGCCAAAACTTAGCCACAAATTGTACCCCCCTGTCAGACACAACCTCATCAGGAATACCGCGGAGACGCACAATATGTTGAATAAATACACTCACCGGCCACTTTATTAGGTACACCATGCTAGTAACAGGTTGGACCCCCTTTTGCCTTCAGAACTGCCTCAATTCTTCATGGCATAGATTCAACAAGGTGCTGGAAGCATTCCTCAGAGATTTTGGTCCATATTGACATGATGGCATCACACAGTTGCCGCAGATTTGTCGGCTGCACATCCATGATGCGAATCTCCCGTTCCACCACATCCCAAAGATGCTCTATTGGATTGAGATCTGGTGACTGTGGAGGCCATTTGAGTACAGTGAACTCATTGTCATGTTCAAGAAACCAGTCTGAGATGATTCCAGCTTTATGACATGGCGCATTATCCTGCTGAAAGTAGCCATCAGATGTTGGGTACATTGTGGTCATAAAGGGATGGACATGGTCAGCAACAATACTCAGGTAGGCTGTGGCGTTGCAACGATGCTCAATTGGTACCAAGGGGCCCAAAGAGTGCCAAGAAAATATTCCCCACACCATGACACCACCACCACCAGCTTGAACCGTTGATACAAGGCAGGATGGATCCATGCTTTCATGTTGTTGACGCCAAATTCTGACCCTACCATCCGAATGTCGCAGCAGAAATCGAGACTCATCAGACCAGGCAACGTTTTTCCAATCTTCTACTGTCCAATTTCGATGAGCTTGTGCAAATTGTAGCCTCAGTTTCCTGTTCTTAGCTGAAAGGAGTGGCACCCGGTGTGGTCTTCTGCTGCTGTAGCCCATCTGCCTCAAAGTTCGACGTACTGTGCGTTCAGAGATGCTCTTCTGCCTACCTTGGTTGTAACGGGTGGCAATTTGAGTCACTGTTGCCTTTCTATCAGCTCGAACCAGTCTGCCCATTCTCCTCTGACCTCTGGAATCAACAAGGCATTTCCGCCCACAGAACTGCCGCTCACTGGATGTTTTTTCTTTTTCGGACCATTCTCTGTAAACCCTAGAGATGGTTGTGCGTGAAAATCCCAGTAGATCAGCAGTTTCTGAAATACTCAGACCAGCCCTTCTGGCACCAACAACCATGCCACGTTCAAAGGCACTCAAATCACCTTTCTTCCCCATACTGATGCTCGGTTTGACCTGCAGGAGATTGTCTTGACCATGTCTACATGCCTAAATGCACTGAGTTGCCGCCATGTGATTGGCTGATTAGAAATTAAGTGTTAACGAGCAGTTGGACAGGTGTACCTAATAAAGTGGCCGGTGAGTGTAGATCTGCCAATTCCTCTGCTGAAGGCAGCTTCTTTAGCGGAACAAAATGGCCCATCTTAGAGAAACGATCCACCACCACCCATATAACAGAGAACCCTTGAGAGAGTGGCAGATCGGTAACAAAATCCATAGACACGTTAGACCAAGGCCTGTCTGGCACTGGGAGCGGGAGAAGAGGTCCCTCAGGACGTCTCCTGGGGACCTTTCCTCGCGCACAGACCTGACAAGCTAAAACAAATGCATGAACGTCAGTATTCATATGTGGCCACCAGTAGTTTCTTTTCAATAGATCTAGTGTTCCCCGAACACCTGGATGACCTGCTAGTACGGAACAGTGTGTCTCCTCTAACACTCTCAATCGAAGGGACAAGGGAACAAACATTTTGCCTTCCGGAAGGTCTCTTGGGGCAGAATTTTGTTTGGAGCGAATTTGATCTGAGAGGTGAGAGGAGATGGCTGCCAAAACAATACCAGCAGGTAAGATGTTACCGGGTTCCGACTCAGGACCCTCAGGGACACCAAAACTCCGAGACAAGGCGTCAGCCCTGACATTCTTGGTACCAGGTCGGAAAGTGACCACAAAATTAAAACGAGAGAAAAACAACGCCCATCTAGCTTGACGGGCATTGAGACGTTTTGCATTCTCCAAGTACACAAGATTTTTGTGATCTGTGATCACTGTCACTGGGTGAAGAGCTCCTTCCAGGAAATGGCGCCACACTTCGAACGCCCATTTGATGGCAAGGAGCTCGCGATTCCCAATATCATAATTCCTTTCACAAGACGAGAATTTCTTGGAAAAGAATGCACATGGTCTGAGGTTAGTGAGAGCAGCTGACCCTTGAGATAAAACTGTCCCTACACCAACCTCGGAAGCATCTACCTCAACAATAAATGGCTGAGAGAGATCAGGTTGAATTAATACAGGCGCAGAGGAGAACGCTTTCTTGAGTTCCTCAAACGCAGAGTACGCAGCAGGAGACCAGTTACTGGGATCAGCCCCCTTGCGGGTAAGATCCGTGAGTGGCTTGGCAATTACGGAAAAGTGCTTGATAAAATTCCTGTAATAATTGGCAAATCCAAGAAAACGTTGAAGGGATTTTAAATCCGTGGGCCGAACCCAATCCGCGATTGCCTGAACCTTACACGGATCCATCTGAACCTCGGAAGGAGTGACCACATAACCCAAGAATGAAACTTTTTGAACACAAAAAATGCATTTTTCTAGTTTAGCAAACAGAGAGTGATTACGCAGACGGGACAACACCAGATGAAGATGTTTACGATGTGAATCAAGATCAGAAGAAAATATCAGGATATCATCCAGATAAACCACCAAAAAAAACCCAATACAATCATGAAAGATATGATTCATAAAACCTTGGAATACAGCTGGGGCATTGCTTAAACCAAAAGGCATAACCAGATACTCGAAATGTCCCAGAGGCGTATTAAAAGCTGTCTTCCACTCATCCCCTTCCCGGATCCGAATCAGGTTATAAGCTCCCCGTAGATCTAACTTGGAGAACCAGTTGGCCCCCGGAACCTGATTCAAGAGGTCCGGGATGAGGGGAAGCGGTCCAGAGTTTTTAACAGTGATTTTATTAAGTTCACGGTAGTCAATACATGGTCTCAAACCCCCATCTTTTTTCTCAACAAAAAAGAAACCAGCCCCCGTAGGAGATTCGGAAGGCCGAATGTGTCCTATAGCCAAACTCTCATCGATGTATTGTTTTAGAGACTCTCTTTCTGGCACAGACATATTATAAATCCGACCCTTAGGTAACTTGGCATCAGGTAATAGATCAATCTTACAATCAAAGTCTCTGTGTGGAGGCAAGACTTGAGACAGAGGTTTCGAAAAAACGTCTGCAAAATCTGAAATAAACTCCGGGATCTCAGAATCACATACCTTGGTAGAACAAAGGGAAACTTGAGACATATGGGCCTTACACTGAGGGCCCCAGTGAACTAATTCCAGACTCACCCAATCAATAACCGGATTGTGCAGCTGAAGCCAAGGAAGACCCAGAATAATGTCCACGGACAAATCTTTCATTACAAGGAAAGAACAATATTCAATATGTAGTGCACCCACCACCAGTCTTATTTCAGGAGTACGGAATTTGACCAAACCGGCTTGCAGAGGGGTCATATCGACACTAGACACCTGGATAGGAGGGGACAGGGGAATCAAAGAAGGCAATATTTGGGAAACAAATTCAAAATCAATGAAGTTGGCGGCTGAACCACAATCCAAGAAAGCCTGTCCAACATGTGAGGCTGACTGGAAAGAGACGGTGCAGGGCAAAAATACTCTAGAAACATTAGAGGGTACCTGAGCTCCTAGACAGTCCTCCCGATAACTGTCTAGGAGCGGAAGTTTTCCTGCTTAGGTTTTCTTCGGACAGGACTTCAGCAGATGATCCGGACTCCCGCAGTAGAAGCACAAATGATTCCTCGTACGATGTTCCCTTCTCTGCTTAGGCGTAATACTGCCGAGTTCCATCGGTTCCGGTCCGGATTGGCTGGAGACCGGATTGAGGATTGGCTGAGAAGCAGGAGACACCCGAGGAGGTTGCCTGGATCTTAGACGTCTATCTGCCCGGACGGCCAGGGTCATAGCTTCGTCAAGTGTTTTAGGTTCAGCATGGGCTAACAACAAATCCTTCACACGGTCAGACAGTCCAGTCTTGAAAAGGTCTTTCAAAGCCCTATCATTCCACCCGGAATCGGTCACATATTGTCTAAAACTAGCACAGTAATTTTCTGCCATCTGTCCACCCTGACGTAGAGACAATAACTGGGATACAGCTAACGCTGGGCGATCTGGCTCATCATATATCTGACCCAGCGCAACAAAAAACTCGTCAAGGTATGAGCGCAAAGGAGAGGCAGTGGGTAAAGAAAAGGCCCAGATTTGGGGGTCTCCGCGCAGGAGAGACATAACCAAACCCACCTTTTGCGCTTCAGTTACAAACGACCGAGGTCGTAAAGAAAAATACAAAATACATCCTTCCCGAAACAGAAAAAATTTCTTACGGTCACCGTAAAAAAAATCAGGAAGGGGGACCTTAGGTTCAGGTGCAGGTGTGGGAACCTGGGGTGCAGACACAGGAGCCGAGGCCTGCATGTTTTCCTGAACCTGAAGGCGTATAGCAAGATCCTGAATCAAATTGGTCAAGGCCTGGACCTGAGCTACCACCACTGACATTTGCTCCATAGGTGGAATAAACGTAGCTGGCAGTATACAGGTTGCAGGTATTTTCTGGCTGTTTTTTCTGTCAAGGTTGGGATAAACAGACAACAGAGGAGCGTGTGCCCTGAGCTTACCCAACCCTCTGTCCCTGCCTATTGCCTCACCCACGCTAAACCGTGGGGCGACAACCACGAGGACTGCGAAATACACTGTATAAGGTGCAGGAAACAGGGACAACAAACAAGACAGACAAAACACCAAATGGATAGTCAGGAAGCCGCGTCAAAACCAGGAATAACAAAGTACAAAATCGGAAGACGGTAGAGTAGTCAAATACGAGCCGAGGGTCAAATAAGAAGTCAGGATACACAATACAACGCAAGCAGGAATAGCAAGGATTTTGCAAAAACTAGCAAGGAGCAGAGAGAAAGATAGGTATATAAGCAGGAAGATATCCCACCCCCAGGTTCTGAATGGACCAGATTCAGAGAAGCCACTCAGCCCAGCACCTGAGTATTAACCCTGAGTAGACAAACCAAACATGAAGCTGGGCGTTGGCTCTAAAACAACCCACAGTGTGAACATGGTTCAAGGCAAGGCGTAGGCACTAAACAGAAACACACAAAAACTCAGAATACCAAGCAAAACATAGAACCTATGTTCTCCGATGACCAGACCTGACACAGTCATACAGAAAGTGATGGTTGGCAGGTGGCATTAGTGGCATGATGTAGGCAACAGTAGTAGCTGTACAGAATGTGATGGTTGGCAGATGGCATTAGTGACATGACACAGGCTGCAGCAGCAGCCATAAAGAAAATGATAGTAGTCAGGTCGCAGCAGTGGCATGATGGTGGCGGCAGCAGCCGTACAGAATGTGATGATTGGCAGGTGACATTAGAAGCATGATGTAGATGGCAGCAGCAGCCGTACAGAATGTGATGGTTGTTAAGTGGCATTAGTTGCATGATGCACGCCGCAGCAGCAGCCACATTGACAGAAGCGAAGTTTTGGACACTGTGTCACTAAGTCCCCCGCAGTGCTGAAAACCCTCTCCGAAATGAGACTGAAGTGTCTGCAGTTGCTTCTGCGGCTCATGGCGGCGGGAAGGGGGTGACTCTGTAGGGGACAGAGAGAGGCCTCCCTTTCAGACACGCTGGCGGGAGGTATCTGCTTGCAATAAGATGCAGCAAGCTACATACACAGTGTCGCAGCAGTGGCATGATGCAGGCGGTAGCAGCAACCGTACAGAACGTGATGATTGGCAGGTAGCATTAGTAGCATGATGCAGGTGGCAGCAGCAGCTGTACAGAATGTGATGGTTGGCAAGTGGCATTAGTTGCATGACACAGGCCACAGCAGCAGTCATACAGAAAGTGATGGTTGGCAGGTGGCATGATGTAGGCAACAGTAGCAGCTGTACAGAACGTGATGGTTGGCAGATGGCATTAGTGACATGACACAGGCTGCAGCAGCAGCCATAAAGAAAATGATAGTAGTCAGGTCGCAGCAGTGGCATGATGGTGGCGGCAGCAGCCGTACAGAATGTGATGATTGGCAGGTGACATTAGAAGCATGATGTAGATGGCAGCAGCAGCCGTACAGAATGTGATGGTTGTTAAGTGGCATTAGTTGCATGATGCACGCCGCAGCAGCAGCCACATTGAAAAAAGCGAAGTTTTGGACACTGTGTCACTAAGTCCCCCGCAGTGCTGAAAACCCTCTCCGAAATGAGACTGAAGTGTCTGCAGTTGCTTCTGCTTCTCCGGCTCATGGCAGCGGGAAGGGGGTGACTCTGTAGGGGACAGAGAGAGGCCTCCCTTTCAGACACGCTGGCGGGAGGTATCTGCTTGCAATAAGATGCAGCAAGCTACATACACAGTATTTCCTGGTAATAGCGTAATTTGACCTCCCTTTCTGTGAGAGGAAAACAACCCCCCCCCCAATTAGCCCTGGTAGTGGGGGTCTAGAAGCATGGCTACCCAGTAATCATCTAACTCCTTGATGTCAATGATACACCTGTCACTCTGTAAGCAACCGAATCCACAGATCGCCATTCTGGCCAGCGTTCCTCAGAAGCCAGTTTCCACCTCCACTGAGATGATTGGGTGTCATGGCCGTTGTCACTATCATCATCATCATCCTCTTTCTCCTCCAACTCTGACTCCTCTTCCTCCTTCCCAAGTGGCAGCACGTCCTCCTCCCCCATGGAATTTTCTCAATATGGGTCTACAACAGCTACATGGCCACCTGTTGCATAAGCATCAGCATCTCTTCAAAAACAGATTAATGCCAGCGGGAGCCAGACCAATATGGTGGGAGGGGGTCAAAAGGACCTGGCAATGTTGCTGGGGTGCTGCCTCTCCACTGCCACAAAAAACAGTTACCCAGTGGGCCATGAAAGGCATGTACTGCCCCTTCCGGTAACAGCTGATCCAGGTGTCCACATACTTGAATCAGCTGGAGTGGCCTGCATTCTCTGCCACATGAGAATACAAGGCTCTACTAAAATGGTACTACAGTGATTGCACCGCCAGCAACATAGCCAGGTGGGGGTTCAGCTTGTAGACAAGCTAATTGCTGCTGGAAAAAAGCTTTTTCATGGCCAAACGTTCTGTTTTAGATGTCTCACAGTGGAGCCGAGGACAAGGAGGAGTCTTAGCAGGAGAAGAAGAAGGTGATGATGATGATAGTGGTGATAAAGATTCTGTAATGCTTGGAGATGTGGGTGGGCTGCCACAAAGAGGATTAGGAGAAGGAGGGCAGACTGGTTCTGATTAAGAATCCTGGCCAGTTGTATTTTTCCAAAGGATCCTGTGATACCAGCTCATGTGCTGCAATAGATCTCTGGTACCTATAATTGTGTTTAAATAGCCATGGCTTATTTTAATCCTGCAGATCTTGCACACCGCTGTGCTTTTGTTTGCCCGTCTTGTCGAGAGAAAGCACCGTACAGAACTGCAGGCAGCCAAGCTGGGCTTAGCTCTGGTACGTTTTGGGCCTAACCCAGGTCTCGAAGCAGTCATGGCCCTGGCTTCTATAGGAAGTGTGTGGCCTCTGCTTCTTATTGCTGCCGCCACCGCCTTCCTCCACTGACGTTGAATCCTCCTCAGCACCCAGGTCCTGTCCAGCATGCAGTCGTCATCGGAGTCCTCACCTCCCCTGCCACTTTTATCAGACTGTGAGACATCATGGTGATCTCCTGGGCCCCCCTCCCCTGCTCTGCATTTTCCATGACTGCCACTGTCTCTGCCCCCACCACCATGTAGTGGCTAAGGGTGGCACTATTACCACCACCATCAACACAAGTATGCATGGGGTCACCAACGTCCTCCCCAACCTCCTCCTCAGGGCATCCAAAATGGCGAGGGCTCTCACACAAGTCGTCAACAAGGAGGTTCTCTTTACTATCTGCCATAGGGCGTGGTAGGGTTTTCTTGCCACTTCTTAGGAAAAAGGAAGGCACCCTGCTAGGAAGCGGTAGTGAAGACTGAGAGGACTCCACTAAAAGCCTTCTTTGGGGCTGCAAGGAGGAGGAGTAGAAGGAACGTTGTGACCCCTGGCTCCATGGCGCGGTGTCAGACTCTGAAGTCGCCTCCACATCATCCTGCTGCAACTGAGAGGCGGAGTGAGCCATCCAATCCACAATCTCATTTTCTTTCTCCTCAACTATAATGTTGCACTTTTCTGAAGCCAGCAGGAACAACTAGGACCTACTACTTCTGGCTGAATAGATGGTGCTGCTCTGGGTCTTTCTTTTGGAACCCTTCCTCGTGGACATTTTTGGGCCCCTCGGATAATGTTATGCACTATCCTGTATATTGGTGTATTAATCATATATATATGCTGCGTAGTTAACGTAAACCCCCCCAAAAGAAATTTTAATTGCAACCATGTGGAAACTGAATATACGTAAACGGATGACTGAGAACTGACACTCAATATTGTGTTAACTCTTCAAGGCAAATTGTTACCCTAGTCTGTGTAGTAATGTACTGATCACCCATATGCTGGTTTGATTAAATTTAACAAGTTCCAGAAAAAATTAAATTGCAACCGTGTACAGAAATAAAATGGATGTTAATGGATGATTAAGGCCCAGGTCTGACGCTCAATTATCACTCACAAGTACATTGCTGCCCTTCCCTGTGTCTTGTAGTAATCACATATATGAGCTAATTTAACCCCTTAATGACCAGGCCATTTTGCACCTTCGTGACCAGACTTATTTTTGAAAATCTGACATGTATCACTCTATGTGGTAATAACTTTGGAACACTTTTACTTATCCAAGCCATTCTGAGACTGTTTTCTCGTGACACATTGTATTTCATGACAGTCATACATTTGAGTCAATATATGTCACCTTTATTTATGAAAAAATCCCAACTTTACCAAAATTTTTGAAAAATTCACAATTTTCAAAATGTCAATTTCTCTGCTTTTAAAATTGAAAGTGATACCTCATAAAATATTTATTATTTAACATTCCCCATATGTCTACTTTATGTTTGCATAATTTTGTAAATGTCATTTTATTTTTTTGGGACGTTAGAAGGCTTAGAATTTTAGAGGCAATTCTTAAAATTTTTAAGAAAATTTCCAAAACCCACTATTTAAGGACCAGTTCAGGTCTGAAGTCACTTTGTGGGGCTTACATAGTAGAACCCCCCATAAATGATCCCATTTTGGAAACTACACCCCTCAAGTTACTTAACAATGATTTTATAAACTTTGTTAACCCTTTAGGTATTCCACAAGAATTAAAGGAAAATGGAGATGAAATTTCTAAATTTCACTTTTTGGCAGATTTACCATTTTAGTCCATTTTTTCATTAACACATCTAAGGTTAACAGCCAAACAAAACTCAAATATTTATTACCCTGGTTCTGCGGTTTACAGAAACACCCCACATGTGGTGGTAAACTGCTGTATGGGCGCATGGCAGGGCGCAGAAGGAAAGGAGCGCCGTATGGTTTTTTTGAAGTCAGATTTTGCTGGACTGGTTTTTAGACACCATGTCCCATTTGAAGCCCCCCAGATGCACCCTATAGTACAAACAATAAAAAACTGAATCCATTTTGAAAACTACGGGATAAGATGACAGTTTTGTTGGTACTATTTTGGGGTACATATGATTTTTAATCGCTCTATATTATTTATTTTGGGAGGCAAGGTAACCGAAGAATGGATGTTTTGGTACTGTATTTATTTTTTGTTTTTTATAATGTGGGCTGAGCTCGGCCATCCTGAAATATTAAAACATAGATAAGGACATCGGGGCTGCGCTGCTGAACTCTGCGATTGGTCAGTCAAATCTGACTGACCAATCGCAGGGGTTCTAAGGCAGGGACTTGTACTTGTGGTGACGCACGTGTACTTGTGGTGACACCTGGAGCTCATGACGTACTGTGCACGTCATGATGCGGTAACTAACACCACATCATGACGTACATAGTACGTCATCAGTCACTAAGGGGTTAATTAAATGTAACAATTCCAAAACAAAAATTTAAATTGCAACCATGTGGAAACTGAATATATGTAAGCACTCAATTTCACCTTAATACACACAGGTAGATAGATGCCACAACGTGGGTATTGTTGCAGTGATTTTTTTAATACTGAAAAAAAAAAACTTTAATTTTTTTTTTCTTTTCATCACCATATTCTGAGCCCCATAACATTTTGTTAGTTATGCCTATGGAACAGTGTGAGGGCTTATTGCCGGATTATCTGTAGTTTCTATTGCTACCATTCCAGGGTTCGTATGACTTTTTGATCACCTTTTATAACATTTTTGGGGGGAGGTGAAGTGATGAGAAAACAGCGAATCAGTCATATTGATTTTTTTCCCATTGCACCATTCACCATATATGTTTTTTATATTTTAATAATACGGACGTTTTTTGAGTGTGGTGCTGCCTATAATGTTTATTTTTTGATTGTTTATTTTTATTTTGGGGAAAGGTGGGTGATTTGAATTTTTAAATTTTTTTTAAACTTTTTTTTTTAACTTTTTTTAAGGCCGCCAAGTGGACCCCAACATGCGATCATTAGATTACAATTTGTATAAGGTAATGGAATTTTTATCCATTACCATATTACAACTCAGTATTGCCACCTGCTGGCCTGAATTGTAATATACAAGTAATAAGCCTAGAAGACTAGTACTGGCTCTGGCTTATTACCACAGTGGAATGCATTCCACGATCTCAGTCCGGGGGAGGCATTCCTGCCTGGCAAGCATGCATTTCCGGGTTTTTGGCCTTTCAGATCATGGTCACATTTGACCAGCATATCTGAGTGGTTAAATGTCTGCAATCTGCATTACAGCCGATCATCGACACAAGCCCCGGCTATCTGCTGTATGAAACAGTAGGCACCCAGTTACTTGGGGGCTTGTTCCACTTCGCAGTGGGCTTCATCTTTAAAGACCTGATATGTGATATAGTATTACATCAAATGTGAATGGGTTAAGGTGCTGGGCTTAGCAGCAGTTCCCTAAAGCTACCTTCAAGACCCCAGGCAGGAACTCCCTCACTGGATGATGTCTTTTAACTTCTGACACCTAGGCATTGAAGTCTACATTCCTCAGCCAAACCTCTGCAGGGAGCACCTCCAGGAACTGGGAAAAAGACGAGTCATAGATGTCAAATGTCATCCTTGTCCAGTTTCATTGGGAAGTTGTTAGATGGACACCAATATTATTTAGCTAGGATGTAGATGGAAAACATAACTGATTCCATTATCTCTCCCTGTAGTGCTGACTTCCAGGTTGGAGCAGGCTGGTTGGGCAATACACTAGACAAACCAAAATAGACAAAACTCACATAAAATCAGCCATAATCATAATGCATCATTACAATGACCAGGAAATTAATGGTCACACTGGCTGAGCTTCAAAGATCTTTTGTACAAATAGGAGAAACCTCTAGAAGGTCAACCATCACTGCATCACACCACCAAGATGCCTCCCCTTAGTAAAACCAATTTAAAAAATACTTCTGGAGGCCACCACCAATAAAGATAACAGAAAAAGGATGCTTTATGCATGCATATATAGAAACAGCACTCAAAGTTAAGTACTGTACATGCCAGAAGTGGATGCACACAAGTAAAGAAAAACATCTATAAATGTATTGGATCAATTTAAAACCAGTTAAAAGCACCACAAGGGAACTGGATGTCTCCAAACAATATATAGGAGTACTTTCCCCCCTTCACAGAACGGTTCATAATACAACCAATAGGAAAGAGTCCAGATAATCCAAATTAATGTACTGAGTAACCAGAGTCAGTAATAAAGTGCTGACAGTCAATCAAAAATTAGAAAAATAAAAAAACTATAATATATGGTAATAAAGAAAACATAATGTGACATCACATGTGCAAAATGTGCAAAGTGCCACTGCAGACAATTGTTATCAATACGAATGTGCTAGAAAAACATTACGACCTGTAATAATGATCCGAAGACAAGGGGACCACTATCTCAGTGCAGTGAGGCTATGCCCCACGCGTATTGCCGCCATAAATACTATGCAGCTTCATCTGGGTAATCAAGAAGTGAACACACAAGGCTGCATCATAAGAAAATGTAAAAAAAAGCGAAGGGGTCTGGAGACTTTCCGAATGTAGATAGATAGATAGTTTGGTAGACAGGTTGGTAGTGACTCAATAAGGTCCTGGTAGGTTGTCACAGGTATCTGGAGCCATGCCGACTGCAGTGCAAACCACTGGAGCTGCTGGAGAACTTGATAATCGAGGTGGTCCCACAGATGCTCACTTGGGTTTAAGTATAGAGAATAGGTGACCAAGGTAATAGTTGGAAGTCTTAATCATGCTCTTCCAACCAATGTTAGACATTTCTAACCATGTGAGACGTCTTGCTGGAAGAACCCATCCACCCCAGAGAAGACAATCAGCGTGTATGAGTGTACATGATCTACAAGGATGTAATTATACCCAAATCGGTTGAAAGTGCCTTCCAAATGGATGAGTGGGCCCAGAGAATTCCACGATAATACTGCCACCACCAGCTCGTGTTCTTCCAGCCATGGGTGTAGGGTATTTGTACTCTCTCTCTCTCTCTATCTATATATATATAATTTTTTACCCTTCTACATTCAATAAAGTAGTATGCATGCATATGTGAAATGTAATTATTTCCATGGTAACACTGTGAATAATATATATCTTAAAATGCTTTTTGACTGCAGTTATCATTGTTTATTGTTTAATGCTTGTAGAACTTGTATTTTTTATCTCTAGCTCTTACATAAAAGTGATTGAATATTTCAATCATTATACAAATGCAGTCGTTCCGCATCTCCAGGGAACATCCATTAATGTTCTATTGATTACTGACTCATTCTCTGGCCTTACCTCTGTGGATTTCACAAATGGGGACAATTAACTGCGTGATGAATCCTTCAACTAGGTATTACAGAAAGTTCTGTACTGCTCGGAGGTGGCACTGTGCAGAGGATGGGTCAATGTATTCACTGCCTTTTCTTTTCAGTGCACGCAAACATATGTGATTGTAACTTCAATGAAGAGAATATATTGCTTCAATTTTCAAGAAAGCATGCACCCTTTTTTTTCAAAACCAAATTCATTTCGTTATTACATTAATGTGAGCCCTAAAGCACTGTAGAATGTCACATTTTCAGACGTCCAGAATTTACAAGTTATATAAATCAAACAATGCATGCTCGGCAATGTGAGACAGGGATAATAAGTGTTTAGGGTGGCACTGAAAGATAAAGTTTCTTTGAAACAATCGTAGAAGAGCTTGAGTATTATCATAGCAATTTTATATTGTTAGAAAGTGTTGAAGGACACAAAGCATACAAACTGACCTGGAGAATAATTATATCACAAATATCACATTCTATAATCCATATAACTTCACAAGATACGTAGTAAACCATTGAAGGAGTCAAAACTAGGGATGGGCGAACCAGAACTGCAAAGTTTGGGTTTGTACCGAACTGAACTCGGACTTTTTCATTGAAGTCTGGGTGATTTTATTATTTTCCATATTAACATGGTTATATTGGAAAATAATAGCATTCTTAAGACAGAATGCAAAATAATATAGCCATTTACTGGTTAAAAAAAACCTCACCTTATCCACTTGATCGCGCTGCAGCAGTCTCTTCTATCTTCATTCAGCAGGACCTGCCAAAGGACCTGCAATGTCCGTGATAACGTCACCACGCTCACGATGTGGGAAAGTGTGGTGATATCATTGCGCATATCGCAGGTCCTTTGGTCCTTTGAAGATAGAAGAGACTGCTGCAGCACCATCAAGTGCATTGTTGTTTATGGTGAGTTGTTTTTTGTTTTTTTAAACCCTAAATGTCCATATTCTTTAGCATTCTGTCTTAAGAGTGTCACTATTTTTCCATATAACCATGTTATAATGGAAAATAATAAAGTGAAGTTCGGGTCCCCATTGACTTTATTGGGGTTCGGGTTCGGAGTCAAGTTCGGACTTTGACCTGAACTTTGGCCGAACACGGCGAACCCGAACTTCCACGGGTTCGCTGATCCCTAGTCATAACATGATGAATCTAAATTTGTTACAGTATATTTAAAGGGGTTGTGAAAGAATGGAACAGGGGATGGCACCCCCCCCCCCAACCCTCACTTGGCCATACCTGTAAAGGAAAGATTATTTACCTGCATCTTGGCGCCTGCTCCGCATTCCTTCTCCTTCATGCCCCCTCGATGTCACCATCCAGTTTTACATCTCCTGCACCCACTCATTGACCATGGCGGTGACCGGCTACCCTTGGCTCATATGAACATTTGATGGCATCATTTAATTGAAATTATTTTTAAAAATGCATTTCCACCATTTTATATGGTGTTTACTTTATGCTTAAAATGACATGAAGAGCTTATTCTGTGGGTCAGTACAATTACAAAGATACTAGATGTATATTGTTTTTTATTTTGTTTTATTACTTTAAAAAAAATAAAAAAATAAAAACCTTTGAAAAAATATAAAATGTCTTTGCCTTTTGTCTACAGAGCTGTGTGAGGGCTTGTTTTTTTGCTGGATGAGCTCTAGGTTTATGGGTACCCTTTTGGGGTACATGTGACTTTTTATTAAGTTTTTTGTGAGGGGCAAGATGACTAAAAATGGAGAAGCTGACATTTTTTGTTTTCATTATGGCATTCACTGTGCAGGAAAAACATTTTTATATTTTAATAGTTTGTTTTTGCTCACAATGATATCTATTATGTTTATTTTTTGTTTATTTTTATAGGTAAAGTAGTAAAAACGATGATTAGACTACGCGGCTCAAGTCTGCAACCAAAAATAATGCCAATGGCAGGCAGTTAAACCTTTAGATGACATGGTCAAGTGAGACCATGGCATCTAAATGGTGAAAAAAATGGAAGCCCGTGCTTCTGGATTCCTTTGCTCTAATACCCTGAGTCTCTCTGAAGAGACATAGCGTATTAGAGATGCAGTTCCATTGTTGGCCTGCAGGTTTCAGGCCAACATAGGATAACGAGAAAATCCAAAAATTAATGATATCATACACGTTACTCAGAAAATCTTAGTCCATAATAATAGTACGTGTTCACCTGTTAAAAGGTTACCTTTAATAAGTTCCGTGGACGGGTACCAAATGTGAAGAATAAAAAACAGAGATACAAAAAGGAGACCAATAATGTGGGGCCGGGATTAATGTAGTATCCCTATAATGCCCTAGTTCTAGACTCAGCCCAGGGGTGTCCCCAGATGGTAGGGATCCTCTGTCCTCGTGCCTAGGCCTAATCGGTCTCCTATAAAGCCCTACCGAGCAAGTTGTCATGGAAGGAAGGCTAGGCAAATTATAACCCGCCCACCATCACAGTACAAATAATTAAATACAGACCCCGACGCGTTTCTCCAAGCAAAGGGTCCTCAGGGGGTGATATATAGAAATAATACGTAGGGAACTCTATATAGATAAAAAGAGTGTACTTATCCCCATCCTGCGGCAGGTGTAGGCTGTGATGAAGCCTAATGATGTAACCTAAAACCACAGATGGAGATGGAACAAATGAAAATGGCATATCCAAGCTTTGAACTTAAAAGCCACAAATCATAGTACTTACCCAGCGCAAATGACGGGGGTATATATCGGGCTGTCTGCAGTGATAGTGCAGCAATAAGCGTGCAACCGGGTGTGCCTTAAATACCGGTGCCGCTACCCGTCATCAATTTGCGTCCGATGTACCATATCCGGGTAAGTGAGACGCATGTTGGAACGCATCGTTCAGCGTACTGCACATATGACCGGAACTTCCATTGCCGGCATAATGGAGCGCCAGTCATGTAAGCTAGACGAGTCCAGCGTAATGAGCACGTGACCGCGTCATCACATGATACGAATATTGGACCGCAAATAGAAGGGTCCAAACCCCAAGATAGTCCGTGGTAATGGTACAGGGTGCCGTCTCGGTGAGTGCCAGCCTGCACATGAGGTCAAAGGTCCTATTTGGACATGCCATAATGTATCCAAGTTCAAATCACATCATACCCTAGATGAAAGATACATGATGTCTATTAAGTTGGCAATCAAGGTGACATAAAGTCGGTATAGTGTTCAAGATAGCTGAAACTACTAGATGGCACTTCACGTGCCGATGAGCTGGATTTATGGTAACATATTCGGATAAAAGGTCAGCCATTTATAGATAAAGACCATCATCGGAAAAAAGAGCCTATTCTTTATTATTAAATGAAGCAAGCAAAAGTGAGCCTCTCATTAAGTCCACCCGGAGACTGGGATCTAAAACGATAGATCCATTTAGTCTCCTTTTGGAGTATTTTACGGTCCCAGTCTCCACGACGGGGAGACATGGGTATCACCTCTAGTGCCTGGAACCGTAATGATGAAGGGTCCCCATTATGATGATCATTAATATGGGTAGCTACTGGTGTGTCCTTTTTATTTTGGATATCATTAATGTGTTCCAGTATTCTACGTCTCAGTTCCCGGATCGTTTTGCCTATATAGTCGAAAGGACATGTACATTGGCAAATGTAAACCACCCCCTTCGTGCGGCAGTTAACAAAGTCCCTAATGGTGATGATCTCATGGGTCCTGGAACATGTTACCGTCTTTGAGGGAAATACATATTGACATGCTAGGCAAGAGCCACAGCGGAACATACCCAACGGTTTTCTGGCTAGCCATGTTGTCTTGCCCTCCATCGGTGTATAATGGCTGTGTACAAGTCTATCTTGGAGACTTCTGCCCCGTCGAAAGGTCACAGTTGGTTGGGGGGAGATGACCCCACCTAGGTCTGGGTCCATCCTTAGTATGGGCCAATATGTCCTTAGAATCATCTTGATTCTGTCATGAGCAGTATCAAAGGTAGATATCAGTCGGATTTGGTCTGGGTCATTGTGCTTCCTCATACGGGGGATCAATAACTCCTCCCTCTCCCGTGATTCCGCCCATTTGAAGGCATCCTTCAAAACTGATTGGGGATAACCCCTAGTTTTTAATCTGTTCTGCAGTTTATTAGATTCAAGGTAGAAGTCCTCCCTGTTTGTGCAATTTCTGCGCATTCTAAGGTACTGCCCACGTGGAATACCCCTTTTTAAGGCAGGGGGGTGATAACTGGACCAGTGTAAGATGTTGTTGGTGGCGGTTTTCTTCCGAAATACCGTGGTCGTCAGTCTATCACCGCTTTTCTTAATCTCAACATCCAGAAACGTGATAGTGTCTGGATGTGATTCAAACGTAAATTTGAGACCAATTGCATTCTTGTTGAGGGAGTCAACAAAGTTGGAAAGTTCCTCCCCGCTCCCATCCCACAGCAAGAAGACATCGTCTATATAACGAGTCCAAAAGAGGACCTTGTTGTTCCACCATGTGTCCTGGTCAGGGAAAACTATCTTGTCCTCCCACCAGCCCAGGAAGAGATTGGCATACGTGGGGGCACAAGGGCTCCCCATCGCCGTCCCCCTGAGCTGGTGGAAGAACGACCCCCCGAACAGAAAGTAATTATGGGTAAGGGTGTATGAGAGAAGGCTCAGGATAAATTTATTATGATCAGCAAACTGTGTCCCCCTTGCCTCAAGGTAGTGAGACACCGCCTGTGTTCCCCTCTCGTGTGGGATCGATGTGTACAAAGACTCCACATCAATGCTTGCCAATATGTTTGAGGGGTCAACGTGGATACTATCAATCTTTTTAAGAAAATCCATGGTGTCTCTTGTGTGGGATGGGAGCGAGGTTACAAAATTCCTCAGGACCCTATCCAGGTAAATGCCACAATGGTGTATGATGGAATTAATACCCGAGACAATTGGGCGTCCCTTTAAGGGTGACAACCCTTTATGTATCTTGGGTAGACCATACAGCGTGGCAATTTGTGGATTTTTGGGGAATAGGAATTGAAATTCAGCTTTACTCAGGATCTTACCTGCAAGACCCTGATCCAGAATAACTTTAAGTTCCAACAGGAATTGTTGGGTCGGATCAGATGACAAACGTTTATAACTCTCCTGATCCAAGAGAAGATCCATCACCATTTTCTTATATTTCTCATGGTCAAGGACAACGAGATTACCCCCCTTGTCGGATGGTTTAATGATGATGTTCTTCTCTTTTGTCAGATCCTCAAGAGCCAAAGATTCCTCCCTGGATAAATTATGTGCATTAGGGACGTTACCTTGTAGTTTCTCTAGGTCCGAAATTACCAAACGGAGGAAGATGTCGATGTGTTCTGATTTTGTGGGAGGGGGTAGCCTCGTGCTTTTGAGACGAAGTTCAGTGAAGGGTCCTTGGCCCGGACTTCTAGACCCTTCCTCCCAGAGATCCATCAATGTCTGAAACTCAGAAAAATCAGAAACATCTATCCCTAACTGTTCACACGTCTGCTTGTTGTTATTCTGAAAAAATTTGTGCCATTTAAGCTTTCTGCAAAATAAATGTACATCCTTAACCCAGTTGAATACGTCAAACTTATTAGTTGGAACAAATGATAGACCCTTCTGTAATATTCTCATTTCTGTTGGATTGAGCTGATGGGATGATAGATTAATAATTTGTAAGGCATCCAAAGTGGAAAATTCCCTCAGTTCTTGTTGCGACCCCTTAGTTGATAAGGGATCTGATTGGTCCCTAAAAAAGGTTGCGGGTTTATCGGGTTTGCCATAGGGGGAACATGTGATGAGGATGAGGGAGCAGCTGAACCAGATCCACCTCCAGCTTCCTCCCTGTTTCCCTGTTGTTTGTCCCATCTTTGCCATCTGCGTGCAGGTTTCCTATATTTGGTATTCTGTTTCCCCCCGAAATTGTGTTTCTGGATTTGGGGAGTCTCAGAGTCCGAGATGTCACACTCAGAGGATGACAGTTCAGATTCTGATTGTATTAGGGTACTGTAAGCTTTGTTCTCACGAAATTCCCCCAAATCTCTTACAAACTGCCTATGTTTCCTATCCTTAATCAGGTTCTGGAATTTCTCAACAGATGTTTTCAAAAAATTCTCCCTTTTGCCAAAATCCAGTTCTGTTTTGAACGTGGACGCTTTCTCAATAAGTTCACCCAGCTTAGTAGAGGTGTTCTCAAAAGTCCTTCTCTCCTCCTCAAGAAGTAAGGACATCAATCTGAGTGAGCTTAGTGTAAGTTCCTTTTCCCACTTTAGGGTTAACCCAGCGGCGTTTATACGTGCTGCTGGTTTGATCGCAATGCGGAGCCCCTTAGGGACTATCTGATGTTCCAAGTAACTTTCAAGGGATCTAATTTCCCACCAAGATTTTATATTGGTTTTATATCCAAGGTATAGGTCCTTGAACGCTTGCTTACAAGAAGAGGCTGAATTCAAACCGGGTAGGTCCTTATCTGAAAATATCTTGTGGCATTTACCTGGATAGGGTCCTGAGGAATTTTGTAACCTCGCTCCCATCCCACACAAGAGACACCATGGATTTTCTTAAAAAGATTGATAGTATCCACGTTGACCCCTCAAGCATATTGGCAAGCATTGATGTGGAGTCTTTGTACACATCGATCCCACACGAGAGGGGAACACAGGCGGTGTCTCACTACCTTGAGTCAAGGGGGACACAGTTTGCTGATCATAATAAATTTATCCTGAGCCTTCTCTCATACACCCTTACCCATAATTACTTTCTGTTCGGGGGGTCGTTCTTCCACCAGCTCAGGGGGACGGCGATGGGGAGCCCTTGTGCCCCCACGTATGCCAATCTCTTCCTGGGCTGGTGGGAGGACAAGATAGTTTTCCCTGACCAGGACACATGGTGGAACAACAAGGTCCTCTTTTGGACTCGTTATATAGACGATGTCTTCTTGCTGTGGGATGGGAGCGGGGAGGAACTTTCCAACTTTGTTGACTCCCTCAACAAGAATGCAATTGGTCTCAAATTTACGTTTGAATCACATCCAGACACTATCACGTTTCTGGATGTTGAGATTAAGAAAAGCGGTGATAGACTGACGACCACGGTATTTCGGAAGAAAACCGCCACCAACAACATCTTACATTGGTCCAGTTATCACCCCCCTGCCTTAAAAAGGGGTATTCCACGTGGGCAGTACCTTAGAATGCGCAGAAATTGCACAAACAGGGAGGACTTCTACCTTGAATCTAATAAACTGCAGAACAGATTAAAAACTAGGGGTTATCCCCAATCAGTTTTGAAGGATGCCTTCAAATGGGCGGAATCACGGGAGAGGGAGGAGTTATTGATCCCCCGTATGAGGAAGCACAATGACCCAGACCAAATCCGACTGATATCTACCTTTGATACTGCTCATGACAGAATCAAGATGATTCTAAGGACATATTGGCCCATACTAAGGATGGACCCAGACCTAGGTGGGGTCATCTCCCCCCAACCAACTGTGACCTTTCGACGGGGCAGAAGTCTCCAAGATAGACTTGTACACAGCCATTATACACCGATGGAGGGCAAGACAACATGGCTAGCCAGAAAACCGTTGGGTATGTTCCGCTGTGGCTCTTGCCTAGCATGTCAATATGTATTTCCCTCAAAGACGGTAACATGTTCCAGGACCCATGAGATCATCACCATTAGGGACTTTGTTAACTGCCGCACGAAGGGGGTGGTTTACATTTGCCAATGTACATGTCCTTTCGACTATATAGGCAAAACGATCCGGGAACTGAGACGTAGAATACTGGAACACATTAATGATATCCAAAATAAGAAGGACACACCAGTAGCTACCCATATTAATGATCATCATAATGGGGACCCTTCATCATTACGGTTCCAGGCACTAGAGGTGATACCCATATCTCCCCGTCGTGGAGACTGGGACCGCAAAATACTCCAAAAGGAGACTAAATGGATCTATCGTTTTAGATCCCAGTCTCCGGGTGGACTTAATGAGAGGCTCACTTTTGCTTGCTTCATTTAATAATAAAGAATAGGCTCTTTTTTCCGATGATGGTCTTTATCTATAAATGGCTGACCTTCTATCCGAATATGTTACCATAAATCCAGCTCATCGGCACGTGAAGTGCCATCTAGTAGTTTCAGTTATCTTGAACACTATACCGACTTTATGTCACCTTGATTGCCAACTTAATAGACATCATGTATCTTTCATCTAGGGTATGATGTGATTTGTACTTGGATACATTATGGCATGTCCAAATAGGACCTTTGACCTCATGTGCAGGCTGGCACTCACCGAGACGGCACCCTGTACCATTACCACGGACTATCTTGGGGTTTGGACCCTTCTATTTGCGGTCCAATATTCGTATCATGTGATGACGCGGTCACGTGCTCATTACGCTGGACTCGTCTAGCTTACATGACTGGCGCTCCATTATGCCGGCAATGGAAGTTCCGGTCATATGTGCAGTACGCTGAACGATGCGTTCCAACATGCGTCTCACTTACCCGGATATGGTACATCGGACGCAAATTGATGACGGGTAGCGGCACCGGTATTTAAGGCACACCCGGTTGCACGCTTATTGCTGCACTATCACTGCAGACAGCCCGATATATACCCCCGTCATTTGCGCTGGGTAAGTACTATGATTTGTGGCTTTTAAGTTCAAAGCTTGGATATGCCATTTTCATTTGTTCCATCTCCATCTGTGGTTTTAGGTTACATCATTAGGCTTCATCACAGCCTACACCTGCCGCAGGATGGGGATAAGTACACTCTTTTTATCTATATAGAGTTCCCTACGTATTATTTCTATATATCACCCCCTGAGGACCCTTTGCTTGGAGAAACGCGTCGGGGTCTGTATTTAATTATTTGTACTGTGATGGTGGGCGGGTTATAATTTGCCTAGCCTTCCTTCCATGACAACTTGCTCGGTAGGGCTTTATAGGAGACCGATTAGGCCTAGGCACGAGGACAGAGGATCCCTACCATCTGGGGACACCCCTGGGCTGAGTCTAGAACTAGGGCATTATAGGGATACTACATTAATCCCGGCCCCACATTATTGGTCTCCTTTTTGTATCTCTGTTTTTTATTCTTCACATTTGGTACCCGTCCACGGAACTTATTAAAGGTAACCTTTTAACAGGTGAACACGTACTATTATTATGGACCAACATAGGATAACAGCAAATTCAGCTAATACTGTAGTTCTATTGTAGCTTCCTAGAAGGGCTAAAAAAAAAGTTTTTAAAAAGTTAAAAAAATATAAAAAATTAAATCACAAAATAAAATACATAAACAATAAAAAATATAAACATCATTGGCATCGCTGCATCCAAAAATGCCAGTATTATTAAAATCTAAAAATATTTATCCCATATGGCAAATGGTATAAGTCACTGATTCGTCATTTTTTTATCACTTCGCTTACCCAAAAAAATGTAATAAAATGTGATCAAGAAGTCACACCCATTCCAAAATAGTATCTATAAAAGCTACAGATTGCCCTGTAAAGTCCCCACACAGTTCATTAGACATAACTATGAAAAAGTTATGGGGGTCAGAATATGGCAGTCTAAAAAAAATAGTTTTTATTATTTTTTCAGTATTAAAGCATAAAAAGTGCACTGTTCATTTTTTCCACATAGGGAATGCCATAGGGACAAAACTTGTAAAACTGTTACAGAATTTTTTTTTTTTCCAATTTGAATTTTTTTCTCGCTTCCAACTACATTGCATGTCATATGAAATGCTGGCATTAGAAAGTTCAACTTGTCCCACAAAAAACAAGCCCTCATATGGCTATGTGAATGGAAAATAAAAAAGTTATAGCTCCAGGAAGACAGGAAAGAAAAATGAAAATGAAAAAAAAAATAATTTAGTATCCAAGGGGTTAATAATAGTATTTTTGAATACAATTGCAGTCTATGTAATTCTGACAGGGATCTTACTATGATAGCCTTCATAAGTCTCCAGGCTGTAACAGCAATGGATAATAGCCCTGAGATTTCGCTGTGAGGGCTCTAATTGTAGGGCAGAGGGAGCCCCCTCCGTTTAACCCCATAGATGCCATAGTTGCTACTGACAGTGTCATCTCCCCCATTAAATTACTGAGATTTTTCTCCAGTTTTGATCATTGTCGCTGATGATCCCATTTCAAGCACCTCTTGCTCCCCTTGATATACTATTATGTCAAGGGTGTTAATGGGTTAATAAAGATAAACTATTGGTTACTCTATTCTTTGATGCTGATTTACGTGGGCTATGCAGCTATTATGCAGAGAGCCAGAGCTGTGTGTACAAGCATGTGGCCAGATGAGAGTACTAGTACTCATGGTTCTGACACTCCCCGGACTACAGAGGGATGAGAAAGTGTGAACCTTTTACTTCCTTTGGGGAACTATCTAGGGTGTCCTGCCTGGTATAGGTTGGAGTGCCCTTGGTGGTGTTAGGTGTGGAGGTGTAAGGCACCCTGAGTCAATTATGAGGCTGGATGTAGTGCCACAAATTCACTTTACTGTACTGCAGCAGTTAACAGATGAGCTACATAGGCATTTTACACATCAATACAATCTTCACAGTTGGCCAAAGCTCTATATGGAAGACTGGTCTTTACCTTAAATTAGGCGGTAAAATCTATCTCTGTTTCTGGATATATTTAGATACCCCAGTATTCTCAGTGGAATACAGTCTCTGAACAGTGGCTCCTTTCTGTCCTTTTGATATAATGGGAAGCCTGAATGTTTGAAGTTTATTTCTCCCACCACATGCAGAGAAGTCTGTAGCCTCAATTTAGGAGTGTTAGCTTTCTCTTTCAAATGTTTTGCAGTTCTCCTTTGTAGCTGTTAAGTGTTCCTTAAATGAAACTTGCTACCATGAAAATGCAATGTAAGCTACAAGCCCTTGAAGGAAGGAGATCTTAATGGACATTTGTCACGTGGAACATGGTGTCTGATTCAGTAAAACTTTTATTTCATTCATATAAATTCCTATTAATTCTAGACTTTGAAGTCCAAGAGGCAGTCCTATCAGTGATTGGCAGCTATCTCTGTATACACAGTCATAGAGAGAAGGCTGTCAATAACTGATAGGACCTCCTCCTCATAGAGGGAAGGCTGTCAATCACTGATAGGACCTCCTCCTCATAGAGGGAAGGCTGTCGATCACTGATAGGACCTCCTCCTCATAGAGGGAAGGCTGTCAATCACTGATAGGACCTCCTCCACATAGAAGAAAGTGGGAGAGCCAGAAGAGGTTCTTCCTTTGAATCTCCTTTGTAGGCGCAAAAAATCCAATTCCTTGTTTATGTGGGTTTCTTAGGCAACAGCTCACATGACTTCAAGTCATGTGACTGCCCAGCCCTGTACCTGGTTTTAAGTTTATTGCAACAACGCCTATTTTATCCTAATATTGGCATTTCAATTTAATAATAATATCTATTGTGGCCAGTTTAATGCTTTTACAATGTGTAATATCGGTTTTGCTAAAAATGTATGATTATTGTGAAGTGGGGATCCCCCTCCCCCACCCCCAACCCCCACTTTTGGCGGTTTGTTCACATTACAAACACCCTATATATATGTAGCTAAGTCTAGTTTGGATATGCACATGTTTTGACCTGAAGAAGGAGACCCCAGCTCTCCGAAACGCGTTGTCTTGTATATGCATCCTCACTTTTGTTTATTTTTCTTTTAATTTATTTTTTGTTATAAATTAAGTAAATAAATTTAACCATTTATCTACAAAATATCCGGAGGAATTGGATTTTTTGCGCCTACAAAGGAGATTCAAAGGAAGAACCTCTTCTGGCTCTCCCACTTTCTTCTACATCGGATACCCCGAAGTACGTGGCAACCACTTCGACGGGCACTTTCTCCTGTGGCAGCAGATCCTACCCCGGCAACTTTCATCATAAGCTGATACGTCTACAAATAGAGTTGCACCTATCACAGTGCAACTCTCACAGGTGAGCTCATAGAGCTTGATATGTACGAATTTATGAAAAACTGTACTGCCCTATTTTGCGCTCTCCGTTATTTTGTCAGAGTATTCTGAATACGCCTGTCTTCACACTCCTCCACATAGAGGGAAGGCTGTCACTCACTGATATGACCTCCTCCTCATAGAGGGAAGGCTGTCAATCACTGATAGGACCTCCTCCTCATAGAGGGAAGGCTGTGAATCACTAATAGGACATCCTCCTCATAGAGGGAAAGCTGTCAATCGCTGATAGGACATCCTCCTCATAATGGGAAGGCTGTCAATCACTGCTAGGACCTCCTCCTCATAGAGGGAAGGCTGTCAATCACTGATAGGACCTCCTCCTCATAGAGGGAAGGCTGTCGATCACTGATAGGACCTCCTCCTCATAGAGAGAAGGCTGTCAATCACTGATAGGACCTTCTCCTCATAGAGGGAAGGCTGTCAATCACTGATAGGACCTCCTCCACATAGAGGGAAGGCTGTCAATCACTGATGGGACCTCCTCCTCATAGAGAGAAGGCTGTCAATCACTGATAGGACCTCCTCCTCATAAAGAGAAGGCTGTCAATCACTGATGGGACCTCCTCCTCATAGAGGGAAGTCTGTCAATCACTGATAGGACCTTTTCCTCATAGAGGGAAGGCTGTCAGTCACTGATAGGACCTCCTCCCCATAGAGGGAAGGCTGTCATTCACTGATAGGACCACCTCCCCATAGAGAGAAGGCTGTCAATCACTGATAGGACCTCCTCCTCATAGAGGGAAGTCTGTCAATCACTGATAGGACCTTTTCCTCATAGAGGGAAGGCTGTCAGTCACTGATAGGACCTCCTCCCCATAGAGGGAAGGCTGTCATTCACTGATAGGACCTCCTCCTCATAGAGGGAAGTCTGTCAATCACTGATAGAACCTTTTCCTCATAGAGGGAAGGCTGTCAGTCACTGATAGGACCTCCTCCCCATAGAGAGAAGGCTGTCAATCACTGATAGGACCTCCTCCTCATAGAGGGAAGTCTGTCAATCACTGATAGGACCTTTTCCTCATAGAGGGAAGGCTGTCAGTCACTGATAGGACCTCCTCCCCATAGAGGGAAGGCTGTCATTCACTGATAGGACCACCTCCTGGATTTCAAAGCCCAGAATGAGTAGAAATATAAATTAATAAATTAGAAGTTTTACTTTTCCCAGAAAACTTTACATCAATCTGCTGAGCTCCTCCTGCTGTATAACATGGTGCCTTCAGCCCAGACATCATATTCCATGTGACAAGTGTCCTTTAAGATCTCCTTCCTTCAAGGGATGGCACATAAACTGTTACTTTTGCTTTTTTAATCCACACGGGAAATGAAAGCTCCCTTGTACAATGCTGCTCCTTAGCTCCTGCCCAGGCAATAGGGAACCTCTTAATTTATACCTAGTTTATGGGTGATATAATACTTGAAATACTGTGACATTAACACTTTATAAGCTTGTAGTGGGGACACTGCAGACATGCATAACCAAAACTAAATGAATGAATAATCTTAGATGTGGAAATAATTAGATTAGGCTATTTCTTATGCATTCATGGTGTCTCCAGCCCCACAGTAATTCTTTTTCTGAAAATTTTTTTCACTGTAGATGTAAAACCCAACAAGTCTCGGAGCGGCTGATTAAATTAAACAGCTTGTTTAAGACTATGTGGCACTGTGGCACTTTCTTCCAGTTGCAAAGATTAAAGTAACATAAATATACTGCTGTTCCTCAGGGCAGGGAGGCAGATGTTGCTGCATATGTTGGTTGGCACAGGACCTGGCACAAAAGATGCAAAACATTCATAACAGGGTGATTGCTTACTACATTTCCAGCTCCTTGCTGTGCTTTTTGGTCGCATTTGTCTTCATGGAACTAATTTAAAATCAATGCATTTTCTAATGAGATTTCAGTTTTAGCTCTTGCACATTTTATTCTTCTTCCTATGCATTTAAAATATCATTATAGATCATAGCTATGCATGAGTGCTGGGAACAATTTGTAATTGTGAGTGTTAATTATAGCATATCATTTTGTTCACTGTTCTACAATTGGAAGGAATTTTATACAGGCTAAAATTCATATTTATTAAATTTGACAATTCCACATACTCTAAATGATGGGTTGCCCAAATTCCTGCTACATATGTGTTTTCATTGTAACATCTGCATTTTTGAACATCATTTTGTTGTTAGATCTAAAATTCTGTGTCGAATAGGAAGGGGGGGGGAGTTCACTTAAGCGTTTTGAGTTCCATTATAGCATTCCGTTATAACATGCTTATAACGGAAAATAACTTGCTATATTGCTATAATGGAAACTAAAAGGAACATTTTTTTAATCTGTCCGCAGGAATTTTTTTCTGTCCAAAATAACAGAAGATGGAATGTTGGTTTCCATTATTTATCCTCTATTCAACTTTGTTAAGATGGATTAAGATGGACTTTGTTCCTTTTGATTTCCGTTATAGAAATTCCGTTATTTTTTTTCCCCTCCCCCCCGCACTGACAATAGTAATAAATGATGTCTGACATAAATAGCTGTGGGCAAACGCACATTTGACAGCGTTAACATGGCACATGTCTCATTCTTTTTCATATTCCAAAGCTTCCAAAGATTGTCCCTTATCGGGGGCAGATGATGTTTAAAAACACACTTTGTTATGGGATAAAACAAAATAAATAAATAAATAAAGTAAATAAAAAGTGGCTTAAGGAAACATGATGGTTGGCAAGTGGAATTAGTGGCATGATGCATGCCGCAGCAGCAGCCATCCAGAACGTGATGGTAGGTAGGCAGACAGACAAACAGCAAAAGTGACAAGATAAAAGTGACCAGCAGCAAGGAGAGGTCTATTGATTGCATTCAGCCTGCCTGGACTGTGAGAAACTTTCTGTATTAATACAGTAATTATGTAAATTTATGTTGCAGGCCGTAGCAGCTGTAATCAAAATGATAATAGGCAGACAGATAATGTCTAAGACAAACAGCAACAGTGGCAATATGGGGCACCGCCAGCAAGGTGAGGTGGGCGAGATCTATACATCAGAATCAGCCGGAGGAATGTGAAGATCCTTCTGAATCCAGGCTTGGTTCTGGTGGAGCACAACTTGGTCTACTTGGGTGTCACCACGTCTCCCGCAGTGCTGAAAACCCTCTCTGAGATGACACTGGAGGCTAAGCAAGAAAGAAGATAGGGAGAGAGCTGTGCCAATTCGGGTCATTGTTCCAGTCTGACAGCTCAGAAATCCATGGGGTCAGGGAACTAGGTATGCAACAGAGACTGGCCATAGTTTAGGCAGGCCTGGATCTGGGCGTTGAGGTGGGAGCTGTCAGCTTGCTGACTTGCCTCAGCCAGGTGCAGCACGTGAAAAAACTGTTCCATCATGTTGAGGGGACTGAAATGGCTTCTACGGCTTCTGCTACTCATAGCGGCGGTAAGGGGGCACTCTGTGGGGTGGAGGGGGCTTTCCTTTCAGACATGCTGGTGACAGATAACTGCTTTCCATAATCTGCGGCAAGCTGCATACACAGTGTTTTCTGGTACTAATGTAATTTTTCCTCCCTTTCTGCCAGAGGAAAACATCCCCCCATTTTTCCTTGGTAGCGAGGGTCTGACAGCATGGCTATCCACAAATTATCAGACTGCTTGATATGACCGAATTGCCTGTCACTGTGTAAGCAAGCAAGTTTACAGGTCACCATTCTGGCCAGCGTGTCCGAGGAGCCAGTTTTGTCCACCTCTAAGACGATTGAGTGTCGTCATCATCATCCTCTTTCTCCTTGAACTCCGACTTCTCTTCTGCCTCCTCAAGTGAGTGCACACTTCCACATGGAAATCTCTCACATGGAAATTATGGGTCCCCAACAGCTACATTGCCACCTGTTGCATGAGCATCAGCATCTCTTCAAAAATACATATGAGGGACAACTGTAGTATGAGCTGTCACTGCTCAACCTGCAAACAACACATGCTCCCTGCCGAGGCAGTCTTGTGCCTGACCAAATCGTTCACGGCTGTCTGCTGCTCTCGAGCATGTGCAATGTTGAATTCCAGCAAGTTGAAAAATCTCAGATTAAGCGGTGTAGCTGCATATCATTCTGACATGGCAAGTCCAGGAGAGCATTCCTCACCGTGTAAGAATGGCTGAAAAGAGGGACAGTGTCCTGAACATTGCCAGCACCTTTCACAAGCTATGCAGGGAGCATGTATTATTTCCCCCAGGTTCGGGGCAGCCAGGATGTTGTGCCTATTGTCGCTGACCACCTTGCGAAATTCGAGTCGGGGAGGTGACAGCCAGGGGGATATCTGCTGCTTGATATACAGTATTTGAGCAACTGTTCGTCTGTGTGGCTACTCTCTCCTAGGCGGATCATCTCAAACACGGCGTGGCAACAGTTGACTTGACACATGTGATAGGAAGGATGGGTAGTGTGAGTGACGCTGTGTCCTGCTGCTGTTGGGAATGGGACCGTGTCCATGGAGGAGGAGGTGGGGGAGGCAGATGAGTGCCAGCAACCTGCCTTAGTGCTGGGATGCTTCCTCTACACTGCTGCAAAAAGTATTGACCCAGTGGGCCGTGAAAGGCATATACTACCCCTGCCCATAACTGCTGATCCTGGGGTCCACTGTGGAATTCAGCTTGATGCACAGTAAGAATCGCAAGGAGTGGACTGCATTCTCTGCCATGTAAGAGTACATGGCTCTACTTCAATGGTACTACAACGACTGCACCAACAGCAATGTGGCCAGGTGGGGGTTTAGCTTGTAGACAAGCTAATTGCTGATGGAGAAAAACATTTCCATGGCCAAACGTTTCATTGTCGTTTAGACGTCTCATGATGGAGTTGGGGAAAAGGAGGAGTCTTAGCCCGAGAAGAAGAATGTGATGATGATGACAAAGATTCGGTATTGCTTGTGAATACGGGTTGTCTGCCACAAAAAGAACCATGAGAAGGAGGACAGACTTGTTCTTATTGGGAATGCTGGCCAATTGTATTTTCCCGAAAGCCCTGGTCATGCCGCCTCATGTGCTGCAATAGACCTCTGGTACCTATAATTGCATTTCAATCACCACGGCATATTTTAATCGTGAGATCTGGCACACCACTGTGCTTTTGTGTGCCCGCCTTAAGTGCCATATGGGAGTTGCGTGCACAGACCTACAGGCAGACAAGCTGGGCTTAGCTCTGGCATCTTTTGGGCCTAACCCACCCACAGCATCAGTGGTGTCACCAGTACTCAAAGCAGACGTGGTCCTGGCTGTTCTTTGCAAGGTACGTTGCCTCTGCTCTTTATTGGTGCCGCCACCGCCCTTCTCCACTGATGTTTTCTCCTCCTCAGCACCCTGATCCATTTCCCAGGTCCTGTCCAGCACACAATCGTCATCGGAGTCTTTACGCTCCCTGCCGCTTTTATCAGACTGTGATATATCATGATGGACTTCTGGGTCCCCTTCCTCTGCTCTGAGTTTTCCCAGACTATCCCTGTCACTGCCCCCACCGCCAATGTGTGGCTATGGGTGCCACTATTAACACCACCATCATGGGGTCATCAACTTCCTCCCCAAACTCCTCCTCAGTTCAGCCCAAATGGTGAGGGCTTTCAAACAAGTTGGCAACAGGGAGACTCTCTTGACTATCTGCCATAGGGCGTGGTGGGGTTTCTTGCCATTTCTTAGGAAAAGGGAAGGTACCCCTCTAGGAAGGGCAGTGAAGACTGAGAAGACACTACTGAAATCCTTCTTTGGGGCTGCAAGGAGGAGGATCAGGAGGAACTCTGTCACCCCTGGCTCCACGGTACGGTGTCGGACTCTGAAGTCACCTCCATGACATCCTGCTGCGACTGAGAGGATGAGTGAGCCATCCAATCCACTATCTCAACTATCGCAATTGCGGTCTAAAAGTGCTACTATTACCACTTCTGGCTGGATATATAGTGCTCCTACTACCTACATTCTGACTCTGGGTCTTTAGTTTGGAAATCTTCCAAAGCCCGGACATTTTTGGGCATCTCGCATAAAGTTGCACACTACCCTGTGTATTCATGTACTAAACACACACACACATATATATATATACAGTACAGACCAAAAGTTTGGACACAACTTCTCATTCAAAGAGTTTTCTGTATTTTCATGACTATGAAAATTGTAGATTCACACTGAAGGCATCAAAACTGTGAATTAACACATGTGAAATTATATACTTAACAAAAAAGTGTGAAACAACTGAAAATATGTCTTATATTCTAGGTTCTTCAAAGTAGCCACCTTTTGCTTTGATTACTGCTTTGCACACTCTTGGCATTCTCTTGATGAGCTTCAAGAGGTAGTCACCTGAAATGGTTTTCACATCACAGGTGTGCCCTGTCAGGTTTAATAAGTGGGATTTCTTGCTTATAAATTTGATTGGGACCATGAGTTGTGTTGGGCAGAAGTCAGGTGGATACATAGCTGATAGTCCTACTGAATTGACTGTTAGAATTTGTATTATAGCAAGAAAAAAGCAGTTAAGTAAAGAAAAACGAGTGGCCATCATTATTTAAGAAATGAAGGTCAGTCAGTCCGAAAGATTGGGAAAACTTTGAAAGTGTCCCCAAGTACAGTCGCAAAAACCATCAAGTGCTACAAAGAAACTGGCTCACATGAGGACTGCCCCAGGAAAGGAAGCCCAAGAGTCACCTCTGCTGCGGAGGATAAGTTCATCCGAGTCACCAGCCTCAGAAATCGCAGGTGGTTAACAGCAGCTCAGATTAGAGACCAGGTCAATGCCACACAGAGTTCTAGCAGCAGACACATCTCTACAACAACTGTTAAGAGGAGACTGTGTGCAGCAGGCCTTCATGGTAAAATAGCTGCTAGAAAACCACTGCTAAGGACAGGCAACAAGCAGAAGAGACTTGTTTGGGCTAAAGAACACAAGGAATGAACAGACCAGTGGAAATCTGTGCTTTGGTCTGATGAGTCCAAATGTGAGATCTTTGGTTCCAACCACCGTGTCTTTGTGCGACGCAGAAAAGCTGAACGGATGGTCTCTACATGCCTGGTTCCCACCGTGAAGCATGGAGGAGGAGGTGTGATGGTGTGGGGGTACTTTGCTGGTGACACTGTTGGGGATTTATTCAAAATTGAAGGCATACTGAACCAGCATGGCTACCACAGCACCTTGCAGCGGCATGCTATTCCATCCGGTTTGCGTTTAGTTGGACCATCATTTATTTATCAACAGGACAATGACCCCAAACACACCTCCAGGCTGTGTAAGGGGTATCTCACCAAGAAGGAGAGTGATGGGGTGCTACACCAGATGACCTGGCCTCCACAGTCACCAGACCTGAACCCAATAGAGATGGTTTAGGGTGAGCTGGAGTGCAGAGTGAAGGAAAAAGGTCCAACAAGTGCTAAGCATCTCTGGGAACTCCTTCAAGACTGTTGGAATACCATTTCAGGTGACTACCTCTTGAAGCTCATCAAGAGAATGCCAAGAGTGTGCAAAGCAGTAATCAAAGCAAAAGGTGGCTACTTTGAAGAACCTAGAATATAAGACATATTTTTAGTTGTTTCACACTTTTTTGTTAACCCTTTCAGTACCGGAGGTTTTTTCAGCTTTGCGTTTTCGTTTTGCGCTCCCTGCCTTCAAACAGCCATAACTGTTTTATTTTTCTGTTCACATAGATGTATGAGGGCTTGTTTTTTGCGGGACAAGATGTACTTTCCAATGCCACCATTTAATATTGCACATGGTGTAGTGGGAAGCTGGAAAAAAATTCCAAATCGGGAGAAATTGCAAAAAAAACGCTATTCCGCTACAGTTCTACGGGTTTTTTATTTACAGCGTTCGATGTTCATTAAAACTGACCAGTTGTTTTAATTCTACTGGTCATTACAAATCTGGCGATACCTAATATGTATAGTTTTTCCTACGTTTTGATAGTGATAAAATAATTATAAAGTTGGA
The DNA here is from genome assembly GCA_900303285.1 of Rhinella marina. Classification (NCBI taxonomy): domain Eukaryota; kingdom Metazoa; phylum Chordata; class Amphibia; order Anura; family Bufonidae; genus Rhinella; species Rhinella marina. The sequence continues at coordinate 59,510 of ONZH01016129.1, read as the reverse complement.
CATAACTTATTTATATTTATGTGTATGGGGGCTCATTTTTTGCGGGGCGATCTGAACTTTTTATTGATACCATTCTGGGGTATGTATGACTTTTTGATCACTTTTTATTCAATTTTTTTTTAGAAAAAAAAGCGACAAAAAACAGTGAATCGCCATTTTGACTCTTTATTCTGCCACACAATTCGCCGTATTGGAATTTTATATTTTAAAAGTATGGGCGTTTTCGGTCACAGTGATACCCATGATGTCTATATTTATTGTTATTTAGGTATTTATTTTTTAATTATACGGAAAGGGGGGTGATTTAACCCCTTCCCGCCCAGCACCGTACATGTACGGCGCAGCGGGACGTGGCTTACCACCCAGCGCCGTACATGTACGGCGCGCTGATCAGGCGGGTGCAGGAGCTGCGCCCGCCTGATCAGCAACGGGGATCCGGCTGTGCCCAGGTGCTGGATCCCTAGGGAATGCGCCAGCATGGGTGAAAACACCGATGCCGGCGCATTAACCCTTCATGTGCCGCGGTCAGCGCTGACCGCGGCACATGAGGTGTGCCGCATGGAGAGCGGGGGGCCATCGGGTCACCATGGCCAGCGGGGGCCATGGCTTGGATGGCAGCCCGATGCCTCCCTTAGGCATGGTGGCTAAGCCCCCTGGATCGCACAGGAAGCAGGCTGTAAGTGTATTACTGTGAGTAATACACTTACAGCCAATGCATTACAATACAACAGTATTGTAATGCATTGTGCAGGGGATCAGACCCCAAAAAGTAAAAAAAAAGGTGAAAAAAAGGTGAAAAAAAGGTAAAAAATAAAGTTAAAAAATAATAATAATAAAAGTTTCAAGTAAAAAAAACAAACGCCATTTTCCCCCCAATTAAGTAAAAAAAATGTTAAAAAAAGAAAAAGTAAACATATTAGGTATCGCCGCATCCGTATCGACCGGCTCTATAAAAATATCTCATGTAAAAAATAAAAACAGTTCCAAAACAGCCATTTTTTGGTCACCTTCCCCCACAAAAAGTGTAATACTACGCGATCAAAAAGGCGTATTTACCCCAAAATGGTACTAATAAAATCATCATCTCGTCCCACAAAAAATGATACCCTACCTAAGACAATCGCCCAAAAAATAAAAAGAAATATGGCTCTTAGAAAATGGCAACACAAAAAAAAGATTTTATTCTGTTCAAAAATAAATATATTGTGTAAAACCTTCCAAAAATAAAAATGTTAGACATATTGGGTATTGCTGCGTCCGTAACAACCTGCTCTATAAAAATATTACATGAGATGGCCCCCCAGGCGAATGCTGTAAAAAAATTGTTAAATACCAAATGCCAAAATAGCCATTTTTTTTCCTCTTCCCTCACAAAAAGTGTAATAGCAGGTGATCAAAAAGGCGTATTTATCCCAAAATGGTACCAATCAAACCGTCATATTGTCCTGCAAAAATGATACCCTACCTGAGACAATCGCCCAAAAAATAAAAAAATATTGCTCTCAGAAAATAGCAACACCAAAAAAAGATTTCATTCTGTTCAAAAATGCATCTAATGTGTAAAACTTTCCAAAAATAAAAATGTTAGAAATATTGGGTATCGCCGCGTCCGTAACAACCTGCTCTATAAAAATATTACATGAGATGGCCCCCCAGGCGAATGCTGTAAAAAAAATTGTTAAAAAAACTATGCCAAAATAGCCATTTTTTTCCTTTCTTCCCTCACAAAAAGTGTAATAGCAGGCGATCAAAAAGGCGTATTTAACCTAAAATGGTACCAATCAAACCATCATCTTGTCCTGCAAAAATGGTACCCTACCTGAGACAATCGCCCGAAAAATAAAAAAAATATGGCTCTCAGAAAATGACAACACAAAAAAAAAGATTTTATTCTGTTCAAAAATGCATCTAATGTGTAAAACTTTCCAAAAATAAAAAAGTTAGACATATTGGGTATTGCCACGTCCGTAACAACCTGCTCTATAAAAATATTACATGAGATGGCCCCCCAGGTGAATGCTGCAAAAAATAAAAAAATAAAACTATGCCAAAACAACCATTTTTTTCCCTCTTGCCTCACAAAAAGGCATATTAAACCCAAAATGGTACCAATCAAACCGTCATCTTGTCCTGCAAAAATTATACCCTACCTGAGACAATCGCCTAAAAAATAAAAAAAAATGGCTCTCAGAAAATGACAACACAAAAAAAAAGATTTTATTCTGTTCAAAAATAAATCCAATGTGTAAAACTTTCCAAAAATAAAAAAGTTAGACATATTGGGTATCGCCACGTCCGTAACAACCTGCTCTATAAAAATATCACATGATTTGCCCCCTCAGGTGAATGCTGTAAAAAAAATTTAAAAAAAAACTATGCCAAAACAGCTATTTTTTTACCTTACAAAAAGTGTAATACCAAGCAATAAAAAAGTGTTATTTACCCAAAAATGGTACCAATAAAAATATCACCTCATCCTGCAAAAAATGAGCCCCCACATAAAACAATAACTCAAAAAAATAAAAATCAATGGCTCACGCAAACCAATCTATCAAAAGCTGTTCTGCAAAATCCATATGGTGCTCCTTCCATTCTGAGTCCTGCCATGTGCCCGCACAGCAGTTTACCAACACATATGGGGTGTTGCCGCATTAAGGAGAAAATGGGTAACAAATTATGGGGTGCTTTTCTCCTGTTACCCCTTATGAAAATAAAAAATTTGGGGCTAAAGCAACATTTTATTGGAAGAAATGAAACTTTTCATTTTCACAGTCAAGTGTTTCCAAATTCCATAAATAGCGTAAAAGAGGTCAAAGTGGCCAGTACCCCCCTTAATATATTCTTTGAAGGGTGTAGTTTCCAAAATGGGGTCACTTTATGAGGATTTCCACTGTAGGGGTCTCTCAATTACAAAATGGTGCCTAAGAACCATTCCAGCAAAATCTGCCTCTAAAATCCATGTGGCGCTCCTTTCCTTCTGACCACTGCCACAAACCCATAGAGACGTTTACCACCACATATGGGGTATTTCTGTAAACTGCAGAATCAGAGCAATGTATATTGAGGTTTAGCTTGCTGTTAACCCTTGCTGTGTTGCAAGAAAAAAATTATTAACATGAATAACGTACCAAAAAAGTGAAGTTTTGAAATTTCACCTCCATTTTCCTTTAATTCTTGTGGAACACCTCAAGGGTTAACAAAGTTTGTAACAGCAGTTTTTTATAATTTGAGTGGTGTAGTTTCTAAAATGGGGTCATTTATGGGGGGTTTCATTGTGTAAGCCCCTCATAATCACTTTATATCTGAATTGGTGCTTAAAAAAATGGTTTTGGAAAATGGCTTCTAAACTTCTAAGCCCTCTAATGTCCTAAAAAAGTAAAATGACATTTATAAAATGATGCCAAAATAAAGAAGACATATGGGGAATGTAAAATAATAACTATTTTTGAAGGTATTACTATTTATTTTGAAAGTAGAGAAATTGACATTTGGAAATTTGGAAATTTTTCCAAATTTTTGGTAAATTTGGTATTTTTTTATAAATAAAAATGAAATATTTTGCCACAAATTTACTACTGTCGTGAAGCACAATATGTGATGAGAAAACAATCTCAGAACGGCCTGGATAAGTAAAAGCATTCCAAAGTTATTACCACATAAAGTGACACATGTCAGATTTGCAAAAAATGGCCTGGGCAGGAAGGTGAAAACAGGCCCGGGGTTGAAAGGGTTAAACTTTTATATTTATTTTTTTATATATATTTTTTAACTTTTTTTAAAATTTTTGTTATTATTTTAAAGCTCAAATATGAGCAAATAGATTGTGTTTTTTATTTTTTCTTTATGAGCAATCAGGGGTTTTTAATATTGAATTAAAAACTCAATTTGCTCATTTCTTATCCTGGCCTGCCATCTAGTGGCCAGAATAAGAATTGCACTTTGAAAGCTGCAAACCTCATCAGCGAGGTTTATAGCTTTCAGATCGTGTACAGACACCCCATTTGACCACATTTTTGTGCTACTAGATGCCGTGATCTCATGTGATCACGGCATCTAATTGCTGAAGAGGAAAATGCCGATGGCGGTAAGTACCTGCAAGTCTCTGCTGTTAGAAACAGAAGAGACTTGCCGGTCATGACGCCCTTGCCGCACGTGCGAGCGGGCGCCATGTGTCCGCATCGCCCCAGCGCTGTACATATATGGCGCTGGGAATGTAAGGGTTAAGTATATAATTCCACATGTGTTAATTCATAGTTTTGATGCCTTCAGTGTGAATCTACAATTTTCATAGTCATGAAAATACAGAGAACTCTTTGAATGAGAAGGTGTGTCCAAACTTTTGGTCTGTACTGTATATATATCCCTTTCATGACCGGACCTATAAAAGGCCTGAATGTCCAGGCAACTTTTTGTGATTTGGGCTCATGGTGGTTTAGTGACCCTAATTTTTTGTTTGTTTGTTTAAATACGAAAAAAAATTTTGCAATTTTTTTTTACTTGACACTTGACTTTTTATTAGAATTTTTTTAAAAGATATTTTATATTTTTTTAGGTGTAATTTGGACGAAAACCGCTAATTTTTATTAAAAAAAGTAATTATTTTTATTATAGATTTTTATGTTTTAAATATTAAAACTGACACACAAATTAATTATTGCAATGGGTTCCCTATTTGATGACGATTGTTTTGATATATAACATGTATAGATTTTATTTAACGGGGTGACTATGGTGACTGTTTCCATTGGCGACTGCGTGTTTAATTTTTATTTTTTTTTACACTTTTTTTTTGTTTTTTGTTTATTTTTTTACTTATATATTAATTTATTTTTGACAAATAATATGTCCCCCAGGAGGTCATTAAAAGACCTCTGGAGGACATTGACTTTTTTTTTTTTCCCCCCCACTGTTCCCACTGTAACTGGGGCATCCACAGGAGCCCCAGTTACAGGGGAAAACAGCCCCCTGGGGGCTCATTAGACACAGGCAGAGCTGATCAGGGTCTCCTTAGACCCTGCAGCACTGCTCTGGCCCCGAGACATCCACTTCCTTCCTGCTCCACCATGCGCCCAGGTACTGCTCTTGTCTTCTCCTCAGCGTCCCTGCTCTGTCTGTGAGCTGGGACCCGACCTGCTCCTGCTAGATTGCAGGAGCAGGAGCTTTAATCCCAGCGCTGATCAGCGCTGGGATTAAAGGGCCGCCTGCACGTCTATATATATGCTATCTGCACGGGGCATGTGCAGATAGGACGTATATACACAGATGGCGGTCGTCAAGGGGATATATATATATATATATATATATATATATATTTATATATATACTGCTAGTTTGAATATAATAAACAACAATATAAAAAAAGAAACTGATTAAAAACAGGTCAAATAGGGAAACAAGATTTGGACCTAAATTCATTATCACTCTCAGATACTTTTGAGTGCTACCCTATCTAGTGGTTTGGTAATCATGTATATATGCTTCTAGTTTGAATATAATCAGTTGCCAATAAAAAACATTATTGGAAACATGTTTGTGAACATAGAAATAAAGGGAAACTGATTTAGGCTAAAATTTGTTATCCCTCACGGATAGTTTGCGTGCTGGACTGCGTATTGGTGTTAATCAGCAATCTGCTGGTTTAATTAAACTGAAGTCCCAAAAACTATTTAAATTCCAGCCGTGTGAAAACAGAATTTACAGAAACGGACAATAGATGCCTAATGCTCAATTTCTCATTAATTCACACACATAGATTGCTGCTACACCTTATGTCTTGTAGTAATCACATAGATATGCTGGACTGGTTTCATTATATTTAACCATGCCAAAAAATTGAAGTTCAAATCACGTTGAAACTTAAAATACATAAATAGATGGTTGAGGCGTGACGTTCAATTTCAACTTAACACACACAGGTAGATTGTTGCCACACCATGGATATTGCTGCAGTAATCACGTATAAATCCTACCTTATTGAACTGAAATTACCTCCCCAAAAAAATTCAATTGCAGCCGTGTGGAAACTGAAAATATGTAAATGGAGAATGCCCTATGGAGGCTTCATGCTCAATTTCAACTTAACTCACACTGGTAGATTGCTGCCAAACTGTGGCTATTGCTGCAGTAATCACATATATATGCTGCTTACTTAAAATGAATGCACCCCCCCAAAAAAATAAAATTGCGACCGTGGGGAAACTGAAAATACGTAAATGGAGAATAGATGATTGAGGCTTGATGCTCAATTTCAACTTAACACACAGAGGTACATTGCTTCCAAATCGTGGGTATTGCTAAGTAATCATGTATATATGATGCTTAATTAAATTGAAAGCAAACCCCCCAAAAAAATTAAGCTGGGACAGTGTGGAAACTGAAAATACGTAAATGGAGAATGGACAATTGAGGCTTGATGCTCAATTTAAATAAACACACACAGGTAGATGCCGCCACAGCGTGGGTATTGCTGCAGTAATCACGTATTGAATCTCACAAAAAAGGATTTCTGTGAAAATGGGGAAACAAAATGAAATTATTTGCTTGCAGGTAGCTACTTTTGAGGTGCACCTGTGCTTCTGATAGTAGGCACAGTCACCGTTCCTGTCTCCTTGCTCCCTGTCTGTCAGCTGCCCTGCTTCTCTCTATTATATGCAACACACACAAATCTTTTTTGCAATCCTAGACTTTCCCTTCACTTTCCCTGTCAATAAGCTTGATTGATTGATTGATTTCTGACTGTCCCTGATTGATTTTTTCATTGTCCCTGACTCCCTAAGATCGATTTCCAGGCAGACACTATAAGACCCAACCACCCTCTTTCACATCCCAGCACAGAATGACATTCTGCTCATTCTGCTAGGGCACCTCCCTGCCTGCTGCAGCACTGATTGGCTCATCCAGACTGTCTGTCATCCTTGGAGCCAATCAGGGAAAGCTGCCCCTCTCCCCCCCACACTTCTTCTCAGGGTCATGTGAGAACCTTTCTTCCTCCTCCCTTGTGCTGATTGCAGAGAAGGCCACGCACCTCTGCAATGTTGACAGAGAGCAGGTGTAACTACAAGCTGTCCTATTCACTTCAGTGGGACAGCTCCTTCCTGAGGATAGGTCATAAATATTAAAATCCCGGACAACTCCTTTAAATTTTAGAAATAAGGGCCTGTCTATTACATTACCTAATTCTCTTACGATATGGGGGTGTATGCCATACAGTCCCGCCCATTTGTCTATTTTAATCTTTTTAAGACGCCACTGGACTTCTTACTGGTTGAGACAGGCCACTTTTAATGTGGAGTAGTGTTGATCGGGCACCAAAGTGCTCGGGTGCTCGGGTAGAACACTTGGTGATGCTCGAGTGCTCTACAGAGCACCCAAGCACAATGTAAGTCAATGGGAGAACCAGAGCACTAAACCAGGCACCCCCTGCTCTGAAGAGGGGAGGGTGTCTGTTCACAAGAAAAGGTCAGAAAATGATGGAAACACCACTGAAATGGTTTTGGAACAGCATGGGGAGGATGTCTGGATGCATCTTGGACTCCCAAGTAGCTGCTGGGAACGATGTTGTCCGAGTATTACGCCACTTTTACAGAATGACAGTAATATGCCCAAAACTGAAGATAAAATGGATTTTAGAGGAAAAATTGTAAGGAACTTACATTGAATGTCACAGGTATTTAGAATGTTCAAACGTTATACAGCAGCGGGTATGTAGAGCAGGTAATATCGCCGTCACTAACAGCAGAAAAAATTACACCAAATGTCAGAAATATTTAGAAGCACAAACGTTATACAGCAGACGCAGCACAGGGAATGTCGCCGTGATTAGCGGCAGATAAAAATACACTGGATGTCACAGGTATTTAGGATGCGCAAACGTTATACAGCAGACGCTGCACAGGGAATGTCGCCTTGATTAGCGGCAGAAAAAAATACACTGGATGTCAGGTATTTAGGATACACAAATGTTATACAGCACACGCAGCACAGGTGGTGTTAAGATCAGGCAATTTTGCACAAATTTTGCCCCCCAAAAAATATATATTGCAGCCAGATAAAATAATAGTCCTTAAAAGGACTTTTGGGTCTTTTGAAAAGAAAAACTAAACCTGCCTAGCCAAATCCTATCCCTACACTATCTGTCCCTCCTTGCACAAACGTTATACAGCAGACGCTGTGTAGGTAGTGTCAAGGTCAGGCAATTTTGCACAATTTTTGCCCCCAAAAAATATATATATTGCAGCCAGATAAAACAATAGTCCTTAAAAGGACTTTTGGGTCTTTTGAACAGAAAAACTAACCCTGCCTAACAAATTCCTATCCCTACACTATCTGTCCCTCTTTGCAGCAGCTCTCCCCGACTAAGACTGAGCCGGGTCACATGTCACCAGGTGCTATATAGCACCCAATGACGTGTTCCCAGCCAGCCAATCACTGTAATGCTAGTAGCCAACATGGCTACGGCATTACAGTGAATGCCAGTACCTTCCCTGCATGATGACTGGCTGCATAGCAGCCAAGAAACGTGCAGGGAGGGGACTCAAGAATGGCGCTCGGCCGAACACCGCGATGTGCCGAGCATAGCCATGCTCGCCCAACACTAATGAGGAGTTTACTTTGACACTCTGTGTATTATCTGACAGTTTATTTTCCACAATGAATACAGTGGAGAAAAAGAAAATGTCATAGCTTCACTTTCTCCTCATTGCTTTCTACAACTTCTCCCTCATCATTCTGTAAAGGGCCAACACTCTCAGGTTTAAACTTTTTACCATTTAAATAATTGAAGAACATTTTAGAGTTAGTTTTGCTCTGGCAATGAATCTTTCTGTCTCCAGCTTGGCTGCTTTTATTTGTCTTTTACATATTCCATTTTTTCCTTTTTTTCAAGGTTTCCCCACTACCTTCCTATTGTAGTGATTTAAATGCTTTCTTTTTTTTTCATTTATTGCTCCCTTGACGTTTCTATTTATTCACCCTTTTATTCCCATACAGTATGTACCTCTCACAATTAGAATTTTAGGACGCCTATTTTTGAGGACTTTGTCACAGTTAGTGAGGCTAATGGCTTCACTTAGCTGGTCAAATATAGCTTTTTTGAAGTTTGATATTTTTGTGACTCCCTGAAGAAACACTCTTTTGAATGACAATTGGAAGGTTATTATTTTATGGTCACTATTTCCCAGGTGTCTGCCAACCTACAAGTCTGCTGTTCTTTTAGGTCTATTGGTTAATACTAAGTCCAGTATGGCTGTCCCTCTAGTCCGATCCTGTACCAGTTGGGCAAGGTAATTGTCTTTGGTTATTATTGCTCATACTGTATTTTTCGCTTTATAAGACGCACTTTTTTTCCTCCCAAAGTGGGGGGAAAGTGGCTGTGCGTCTTATAAACCGAATAGATCAGTATTACATGGCCGCACTGTGCTGCCTGCGATGTGCCAGATGTAAAGTGGGGCCCAGCGCAGTCACTGAAGCTCATTAAGCCGGGCCCCCTTCACAGCAGCCATCGCTTCTAAAGTGTATGAATCTCCTCTAGCAGGGCTGCTTTGCTAAACTACAATAGATTTAATCACTTTTCAGTACTCACTATGAATGAATGCAGGCAGCAAGCAGGCCGGCAGCGCAGGTCCCTCACTCAGTCACACTCCGGCTCTGGACCCGCCCACTTCATTAATTCAGTGGGCGGGGCCATAGCGTTACTGAGTGAGGGACCTGAGCTGCCGGCCTGCCTGCTGCCTGCATGAATAGTGAGTACTGAAAAGTGATTAAAGCTATGGTAGTTTAGCAAAGCAGCCCTGCTAGGGGAGATTCATACACTTTAGAAGCAATGGCTCTAATAACTGGGGCCCAATGTAAGGTCAGATCCCCCCATAACAGTCATCCACAAATCCCCAATAAGTGTCCTCCACAGATCCCCCATAACAGTGTCCTCCACAGATCCCCCATAACAGTGTCCTCCACAGATCCCCCATAACAGTGTCCTCCACAGATCCCCCATAACAGTGTCCTCCACAGATCCCCCATAACAGTGTCCTCCATAGATCCCCATAACAGTGTCCTCCACAGATCCCCCATAACAGTGTCCTCCACAGATCCTCCATAACAGTGTCCTCCACAGATCCTCCATAACAGTGTCCTCCACAGATCCCCCATAACAGTGTCCTCCACAGATCCCCCATAACAGTGTCCTCCACAGCTCCTCCATAACAGTGTCCTCCACAGATCCTCCATAACAGTGTCCTACACAGATCCTCCATAACAGTGTCCTCCACAGATCCCCCATAACAGTGTCCTCCACAGATCCCCCATAACAGTGACATCCACAGATCCCCCATTAGTTCAAACCCACCAAAAGCACACCATTTGGTTCAAAATATTTTATTTTCTTAATTTCCTTCACAAAAACCTAGGTGCGTCTTATCATCAGGTGCGTCTTATAAAGCGAAAAATACGGTAATCTGTTTTCTTTACAAGATTTACAGGTTTCAGTTTCCCAGTCTATATCTGGATAGTCGAAGTCCCCCAATAATAATGATCTCATTATTATTTTCCACCTCATCAATTTCCCTTAGTAGTAGATTTTCTGAGGATATATACTATTGAAAAAGAAAATCAATATTTGAAAAATAAAATCTGAATTCATGCTTCATACACACTATTTGGAAAAGAAAAATCTAAATAAAGATTTTTAATTTTTACATGCCTTGGATTTTGCTTATCAATATCAATATTAATTGTTTAAATGGGTCCATCTACCTGCAGGAGTGCAAGTGCTGCGATTTCATTCACTGGTACTACTGTTTACAGGGGATCTGCCGAGTCACGGCTGGAGGAAATCATTGTGGTGAAGAAACTGATGTAATATAACCACTTTACAAAGCTTAGATGTGGTTTCATCTGGAATATGCAGTTCAGATCTGGGCACAAGTCCATAGAAAGGATGCCCTGGAGCTGGAAAACATACAAAGGGGAGCAACGAAAATGATAAGAGGCATGAAGAGTCTTAGTTATGAGGAAAGATTAAAATAATTAAATTTATTTAGTCTTGAGAAGAGATGTCTAAGAGGGGACATGATTAACCTTTACAAATACTGTGTATGGAAAACCAGGCTGTATATAATCCCTTTCCTTCCTAAATTGACCAAATGAATGCGATTCTGTTCTCATTAACCATCTCCAAAGTGTGGTGGGCTTTGGAGGCACATACAGGACATAACACAAGGCATTAACTCTTTTTGGCAACAAATTAACTCTTCTGCAGTAGTCTTAAGGGGTACTGCATGTGGTCCTTGTGAGGCATGCTCACTCCCTCTTTTTTCTCAAGGTCTATCTTGTGTCTCCTCAATTCCTTCTCTCACACTGACACAACAGAGAAAGTTGTGATAAATAAGCACTATTCTATGCATCTTAAAAAAGGTATACTGTCATATACAGGCCTAAATTTAATAATAAATACATCTTTCGTATGCACTAGGTGCTTTCCCTACACATACAGTGTAGACACTGTAAAACACAGTGTGAATGCCCTTATAATAGTGTGTATGACAAACACTAACCTGCTTTGCTCCAAGTTGTCTCTTCAGTGCTCAGAAGTGGGTTTGCAGGGATCTGTTTAGTAAATAAATTACATCAGGGTCAGACTACGCATAGGCTCTGATTTATCAAGGCCAGCACGTTACTCTGGCCTTGATAAGGCCTGCACTGCCAGTGGAGCCATGTTATTTATGACAAAGCACAGGCCTCGTCATAAATTACATGTCAGGTCTGGTCATCAGAGAACATAGGTTCTATGTTTTGCTTGGTATTCTGAGTTTTTGTGTGTTTCTGTTTAGTGCCTACGCCTTGCCTTGAACCATGTTCACACTGTGGGTTGTTTTAGAGCCAACGCCCAGCTTCATGTTTGGTTTGTCTACTCAGGGTTAATACTCAGGTGCTAGGCTGAGTGGCTTCTCTGAATCTGGTCCATTCAGAACCTGGGGGTGGGATATCTTCCTGCTTATATACCTATCTTTCTCTCTGCTCCTTGCTGGTTTTTGCAAAATCCTTGCTATTCCTGCTTGCGTTGTATTGTGTATCCTGACTTCTTATTTGACCCTCGGCTCGTATTGACTACTCTACCGTCTTCCGATTTTGTACTTTGTTATTCCTGGTTTTGACGCGGCTTCCTGACTATCCATTTGGTGTTTTGTCTGTCTTGTTTGTTGTCCCTGTTCCCTGCACCTTATACAGTGTATTTCGCAGTCCTCGTGGTTGTCGCCCCATGGTTTAGCGTGGGTGAGGCAATAGGCAGGGACAGAGGGTTAGGTAAGCTCACGGCACACGCTACTCTGTTGTCTGTTTATCCCAACCTTGACAGAAAAACCAGCCAGAAAACACCTGCACCTGAACCTAAGGTCCCCCTTCCTGATTTTTTTTACGGTGACCGTAAGAAATTTTTTCTGTTTCGGGAAGGATGTATTTTGTATTTTTCTTTACGACCTCGGTCGTTTGTAACTGAAGCGCAAAAGGTGGGTTTGGTTATGTCTCTCCTGCGCGGAGACCCCCAAACCTGGGCCTTTTCTTTACCCACTGCCTCTCCTTTGCGCTCATACATTGACGAGTTTTTTGTTGCGGTGGGTCAGATATATGATGAGCCAGATCGCCCAGCGTTAGCTGTATCCCAGTTATTGTCTCTACGTCAGGGTGGACAGATGGCAGAAAATTACTGTGCTAGTTTTAGACAATATGTGACCGATTCCGGGTGGAATGATAGGGCTTTGAAAGACCTTTTCATGACTGGACTGTCTGACCGTGTGAAGGATTTGTTGTTAGCCCATGCTGAACCTAAAACACTTGACAAAGCTATGACCCTGGCCGTCTGGGCAGATAGACGTCTAAGATCCAGGCGACCTCCTCGGGTGTCTCCTGCTCCTCAGCCGATCCTCAATCCGGTCTCCAGCCAATCCGGACCGGAACCGATGGAACTCGGCAGTATTACGCCTAAGCAGAGAAGGGAACATCGTACGAGGAATCATTTGTGCTTCTACTGCGGGAGTCCGGATCATCTGCTGAAGTCCTGTCCGAAGAAAACCTCAGCAGGAAAACTTCCGCTCCTAGACAGTTATTGGGAGGACTGTCTAGGAGCTCAGGTACCCTCTAATGTTTCTAGAGTATTTTTGCCCTGCACTGTCTCTTTCCAGTCAGCCTCACGTGTTGGACAGGCTTTCTTGGATTCTGGTTCAGCCGCCAACTTCATTGATTTTGAATTTGTTTCCCAAATATTGCCTTCTTTGATTCCCCTGTCCCCTCCTATCCAGGTGTCTAGTGTCGATATGACCCCTCTGCAAGCCGGTTTGGTCAAATTCCGTACTCCTGAAATAAGACTGGTGGTGGGTGCACTACATATTGAAAATTGTTCTTTCCTTGTAATGAAAGATTTGTCTGTGGACATTATTCTGGGTCTTCCTTGGCTTCAGCTGCACAATCCGGTTATTGATTGGGTGAGTCTGGAATTAGTTCACTGGGGCCCTCAGTGTAAGGCCCATATGTCTCAAGTTTCCCTTTGTTCTACCAAGGTATGTGATTCTGAGATCCCGGAGTTTATTTCAGATTTTGCAGACGTTTTTTCGAAACCTCTGTCTCAAGTCTTGCCTCCACACAGAGACTTTGATTGTAAGATTGATCTATTACCTGATGCCAAGTTACCTAAGGGTCGGATTTATAATCTGTCTGTGCCAGAAAGAGAGTCTCTAAAACAATACATCGATGAGAGTTTGGCTATAGGACACATTCGGCCTTCCGAATCTCCAAAGGGGGCTGGTTTCTTTTTTGTTGAGAAAAAAGATGGGGGTTTGAGACCATGCATTGACTACCGTGAACTTAATAAAATCACTGTTAAAAACTCTGGACCGCTTCCCCTCATCCCGGACCTCTTGAATCAGGTTCCGGGGGCCAACTGGTTCTCCAAGTTAGATCTACGGGGAGCTTATAACCTGATTCGGATCCGGGAAGGGGATGAGTGGAAGACAGCTTTTAATACGCCTCTGGGACATTTCGAGTATCTGGTTATGCCTTTTGGTTTAAGCAATGCCCCAGCTGTATTCCAAGGTTTTATGAATCATATCTTTCATGATTGTATTGGGGTTTTTTTGGTGGTTTATCTGGATGATATCCTGATATTTTCTTCTGATCTTGATTCACATCGTAAACATCTTCGTCTGGTGTTGTCCCGTCTGCGTAATCACTCTCTGTTTGCTAAACTAGAAAAATGCATTTTTTGTGTACAAAAAGTTTCATTCTTGGGTTATGTGGTCACTCCTTCTGAGGTTCAGATGGATCCGTGTAAGGTTCAGGCAATCGCGGATTGGGTTCGGCCCACGGATTTAAAATCCCTTCAACGTTTTCTTGGTTTTGCCAATTATTACAGGAATTTTATCAAGCACTTTTCCGTAATTGCCAAGCCACTCACGGATCTTACCCGCAAGGGGGCTGATCCCAGTAACTGGTCTCCTGCTGCGTACTCTGCGTTTGAGGAACTCAAGAAAGCGTTCTCCTCTGTGCCTGTATTAATTCAACCTGATCTCTCTCAGCCATTTATTGTTGAGGTAGATGCTTCCGAGGTTGGTGTAGGGGCAGTTTTATCTCAAGGGTCAGCTGCTCTCACTAACCTCAGACCATGTGCATTCTTTTCCAAGAAATTCTCGTCTTGTGAAAGGAATTATGATATTGGGAATCGCGAGCTCCTTGCCATCAAATGGGCGTTCGAAGTGTGGCGCCATTTCCTGGAAGGAGCTCTTCACCCAGTGACAGTGATCACAGATCACAAAAATCTTGTGTACTTGGAGAATGCAAAACGTCTCAATGCCCGTCAAGCTAGATGGGCGTTGTTTTTCTCTCGTTTTAATTTTGTGGTCACTTTCCGACCTGGTACCAAGAATGTCAGGGCTGACGCCTTGTCTCGGAGTTTTGGTGTCCCTGAGGGTCCTGAGTCGGAACCCGGTAACATCTTACCTGCTGGTATTGTTTTGGCAGCCATCTCCTCTCACCTCTCAGATCAAATTCGCTCCAAACAAAATTCTGCCCCAAGAGACCTTCCGGAAGGCAAAATGTTTGTTCCCTTGTCCCTTCGATTGAGAGTGTTAGAGGAGACACACTGTTCCGTACTAGCAGGTCATCCAGGTGTTCGGGGAACACTAGATCTATTGAAAAGAAACTACTGGTGGCCACATATGAATACTGACGTTCATGCATTTGTTTTAGCTTGTCAGGTCTGTGCGCGAGGAAAGGTCCCCAGGAGACGTCCTGAGGGACCTCTTCTCCCGCTCCCAGTGCCAGACAGGCCTTGGTCTAACGTGTCTATGGATTTTGTTACCGATCTGCCACTCTCTCAAGGGTTCTCTGTTATATGGGTGGTGGTGGATCGTTTCTCTAAGATGGGCCATTTTGTTCCGCTAAAGAAGCTGCCTTCAGCAGAGGAATTGGCAGATCTATTTATTCAACATATTGTGCGTCTCCGCGGTATTCCTGATGAGGTTGTGTCTGACAGGGGGGTACAATTTGTGGCTAAGTTTTGGCGAGCTTTCTGTTCTAAGCTTGAGGTAAAATTGTCCTTTTCCTCGGCCTTCCATCCAGAAACTAATGGGCAGACGGAGAGGATGAATCAAGAGCTCATCCAGTACCTTCGTCTTTTTGTTTCTGACTCTCAACATCTGTGGGTCTCATATCTTCCGTTAGCAGAGTTTGCCATCAACAATCACACTAGTTCATCCACACTCACATCTCCTTTCTTCTGTAATTATGGATTCCATCCCAGGTTTTCCTTCTCGTCATCGTCAGTTTCGGATACCCCTCGTGCTGAGTCCATAACTAACCAACTGTGCACAGTGTGGTCGCAAGTTCAGCAGAACTTGAAAAGAGCACAAAGTTTAATGGTCCATTCATCCAGAAGTAGGCGTACTGTTTCAGAAACTTTTGTTGTGGGTGACAAGGTCCTATTGTCTACTAAGAACCTTAAGTTGAAAGTTCCGTCTCTGAAATTGGCTCCTAGGTTCATTGGTCCGTTTACCGTAACTCACGTTATTAATCCTGTATCGTTCAAGGTGGCGTTGCCCTCTGACTGGCGGGTTCACAATACGTTTCACAAGAGTCTGTTGAAACGCTATGTGGATCCTGTGGTACCCCTCCCTGACCCTCCCTCGCCATCAGTGGTGGTGGGTGATCTCGAGTATGAGGTAGAGAGGATTGTCGATTCCAGACTGGTCAGGAACTCTCTTCAATACCTCATTCATTGGAAGGGTTTCGGTCCTGAGGATAGATCCTGGGTCCCTGCTAGGGATGTTCATGCTCCACGATTGGTTAAATCTTTTCATCTGGACTATCCGTCTAAACCATCTTTAGGGTCTAAGGGTCCGGAGGCCCCT
This sequence comes from Rhinella marina, assembly GCA_900303285.1. NCBI lineage: Eukaryota > Metazoa > Chordata > Amphibia > Anura > Bufonidae > Rhinella > Rhinella marina. Next base: position 43,119 of record ONZH01016129.1, on the reverse strand, counting down.
CGTGGAGGGGGGGGGTACTGTCAGGTCTGGTCATCGGAGAACATAGGTTCTATGTTTTGCTTGGTATTCTGAGTTTTTGTGTGTTTCTGTTTAGTGCCTACGCCTTGCCTTGAACCATGTTCACACTGTGGGTTGTTTTAGAGCCAACGCCCAGCTTCATGTTTGGTTTGTCTACTCAGGGTTAATACTCAGGTGCTGGGCTGAGTGGCTTCTCTGAATCTGGTCCATTCAGAACCTGGGGGTGGGATATCTTCCTGCTTATATACCTATCTTTCTCTCTGCTCCTTGCTGGTTTTTGCAAAATCCTTGCTATTCCTGCTTGCGTTGTATTGTGTATACTGACTTCTTATTTGACCCTCGGCTCGTATTGACTACTCTACCGTCTTCCGATTTTGTACTTTGTTATTCCTGGTTTTGACGCGGCTTCCTGACTATCCATTTGGTGTTTTGTCTGTCTTGTTTGTTGTCCCTGTTCCCTGCACCTTATACAGTGTATTTCGCAGTCCTCGTGGTTGTCGCCCCACGGTTTAGCATGGGCGAGGCAATAGGCAGGGACAGAGGGTTGGGTAAACTCAGGGCACACACTCCTCTGTTGTCTGTTTATCCCAACCTTGACATTACATGGCTCCTCCGACTCTCCGTGTGTCGGAATGAAATCTACAGCAGTTCGGAGCTGCCATAATTGCAGTCCTTAATTAGCTGGGGCTGATGGCTTTTCCCCTTTCCACACCCTTTCTCTTCCCTTAAAATTCCCCCTTTCCATAGACTTGGCAAGGGTGGCATAAAATGCAGATTGACGCAAAGACGCAATAAGACGCAATAAGTGTAAGGGGAATGATATATTTCTCCCATAGTGTTTATTAGTAACCTGTAATTATAGAGCAGAGACTGCATTAACTGGTTGAAATTTCGGGGAAATTTTGATTTGCCACGATATTGAATTTCCTAGTGCTTCATGGTAATGAATCAATTTTCCCTGAAATGACTATAAAAATTTTTAAAAATCATACTCACCTCATCCATTTGAGCGCGAAGAGGCTGCCACCGCCAAACTTGCTTGAAGCCCTGTGCAAAATCTTGTTCGCGGTGACTTCACCACGCCAGCCAGCGTGATTACATCATCACACACTGCGTGAGATTTTGCCCTGGATCTTCAAGCAAAAAGCTCTTCACTCTCAAATGGATCAGCAATGAATGCAGCATCTGAGAGGTTCAATGATGGGGGCCACACAAATTGCCATTCCCCGTCATTGCACCTGCTATTTAAAAAGAAATGCGCTTCGTAACAAAGTAATTAGTCACGAAGCACATTTTTTTGTAAAATTCGGCAAAGCAGCCAAATAGAATTTTTAAGAACTTTCCTCATCTCTAGTGTCATACATATATACAAAATTGTAGGATATTTTTTATCCAAAATATTTTCATAGTCTTTTCATTGTATTTTAGATTCCTTGGAATTTAAAAAATGTTCTCTCGGTTACTAAGGTATACATAGCATTTTGAGGATAGAAACTCTCTTTCTTATCTTTTCAATTAGATTGATTAATGAAGAGATATTTGTTTCTATTTTTACAAAATAGACGGATTTCAATAGCTGAGGACATACGGCAATTTGTTCAGTACAGGAAATTGCTTATCAAATTAAATTACTTGGTGTTCAGTTTTGAATTACCATGTAAGTAAAGCATTACGTTCAAGTGAAGTCAAGAAATATAACTAAAACTGAAGCCAATCAGTATGTATCATCAAATTATTATTGCATGTTTAATGTTTACACTGTCCAGTCATCTCACTACCTGAAGCATCAAAATGTCAGAATTGGGATGAAAATCTCCAATAAAAAAGTTAATTACAGCTTGCCTCAAGCAACATACAGGTCATATGCTCTTCTATCCTCATATATGTGAAGCATTTCCTAAAAGTTTAGCCACTTGAACAAAATAACTCATCCTCTTACTAAATCGCTAACAGAGAGTCGTTATCATTGACTGTCATTTTACAGAAATGGTGGAGCCGCAGTCCGGTCACGGTCACCGATTTTACAAGCCTCCACTCTTTCCTTCACTAGCTCTCTCTCATGCTTCCTTATGTCGAAATAAAATTATACCACATTAAATAATTATACTACATCAAATTTCTTACCAGGCCAGATTCAGAGTTTGTAATACTTGTTCTTAGTTTTTTGCTGTCATCACAACGTGCTCACCTGTGGCCTCTTAAAGGGCTGGTGCATGCATTTGAAAATCCTTCTCCAGCCAATGGTTGAGGGTCCCTGGGTACTTAAGACACCCTCTCCAGACAGAGGGTGTCTGAGTTTGAAGATTCCCTGTTACCACCAAAGGTGTTAGGAAGACTTAATGCTTCTATGATTTCCTTGCGATTTACTTGTGTTATCCAGCCTATGTTCCTGTGTGTGTTCCCATCTTGCCTCTGTATTCTGACCTCACAGTTCAGCTTTCAGTTCAAGTCCGTGTTTTAGTTTGGTACCTGGCCACCTTGTTCATGCATCCTCCATTACCCAAGCTCTCCTAGTGCCTCCTGTTCAGTGTTGCCATTATCTGCAGTTCCAGTATTAGTTACTATCCAGACTGCTTCCCAGCATCCCAGCCATCCAGTCTTCTACAGTCAAGTTCTGTCAAAGACCGCATAATCAGTATGAGTGACTGTTCAGACAGTATCTGCATTTTTGTTGTATTTTTAGTGCCTAGAGCCACTGGTGCTTGCACCTCAGTAAGTCAGCTGCCAACTATACTGGGACTGTCCCAGAAGCTAGTGGTCTGGTTTTTCCCCTGCAGCGAAGGCCAGATGCCTGTACAGGGGTTAAAGGGTTAATACCAAGGGAACGCTGGAATAGCACCCTTAGGATTTAGCCCAGACCTAAACCAGTTAGTTGGCACAGTGGGTCCAAATTCACTGATCCATAACAATACTGTACATACTTACATGTGTTGGGCAGGACACAGCAGAGTCCTAAACCAAATGCATTTCAATTTTCCTAGTTATCCATGCGCACAAAGAAAACTTAGAAGGCCAAATGTGTTGTGAATAAACCCTAATGGCCAATGACTGGCACCAAAGTCAGATCTCAATGGAAATTGTCTTATATTGGAGCTTGGTGTTCTCAAGGAGAGCCTGGCTCATCTGAGGATCTGGATCTGGTACTAAAGTAAGTTAATCTGACCATGCTTATACCTTGAGCTGCCCTGTCTCCAGTGTGGTGCCCCTTAGCCCCAATCTAATACAAATATATGATGGATAATGTATTATAAAATCAATTAGCCTATAAATATGCTTTTCACCTTCAGTGTGGGATGAAACCTAGAGGGAAACCAGAAAAGACATGGTCAGATTTTAGTCCAGGACTCCAGTTTTAGAAATATATAAAGATGAGCTAAACTTTTGAGAACTATTTAATCTGAAATAAAAATGTTACAAAATTATTACATGTATTTCTTTAATATGAATGAATTATAAATAGAAAATATAAAAAATGGAAACTGTTACCAAGCTTTCATACCTAGTGCATTATTTTGTAAAATATCGTTTCATACTGTTTGTTTCAAAAATGTGAGCATTCCTTTTTGCAGCCAAGAAATATTACAATAGTTTATGCAAATGCATCAATAGCCTGAAGAGGTGCACATATTAAGAAAATAAACCACTATGTATTCTCAACAGAGACAGTTAATCTGCATTCCACACGCATGCCGAATCTTAGCAATCTATTGAATTAAATTGTGGAGTATATTTCACAAAGCGGAATATTAAACAGGCTAATGACTGCAGATAATAATTACATCCGTATTATGTGATGCTCCTAACGTATACTGTAGGTGATAGCACCACTTTATTGTAATTTTTCTCCCCGAGGCTTCTCTCTCGGTGCCTATCTATATATACGAAACCACTGCAGAGATTCTGAAAATCACGTAACCAATTAAAGCAGGAACTGGCAATTTATTATTCACCCAATATTTTATGTAATTTTATAATTTCTATCATCTAAATCTAGTATACCTTGATACACTATAACTACATGCACCCCTGATATATAAACTCATGACAGATGCATAAGTCCATACAGAGACATGTGCAGGATTTTTTCAAAAAGGGATATAATTATGCATATTCTGCTTTCATGCACCTATCAATACATATGCATTAGATGTATGTGCACTTCTTACAGTACGTGACCCCATTTTAAAGTGAATAGTTTTGACTTACTTCTAAAAATCTTTTCAGTTTTCAGCTTTTCACCTTCAAGGAATATTCTCCATCTCTGAAAATCTAATTTAGATATTATTAGTAAGAGGATCTTTAGCATCTGCATATATTCTAAGCTCAGTGGTTCATTGTAAGGACCTATGCACATGCACCTCCCGCATATACACACATATATAAAATATGTACACACACATGTATATACACATTAGGGCTCGTTCACATCACCGTTAGGGCTTCCGTTCAGGCTTTTCGTTATAGTATCGTTATAACGGAAAGAAACGGAATCCCTAGGACGGACATCAAAACGGACACCTTTAAGAGGCATTCCGTTTTGATCCGTCATAATAGAAGCCTATGGCCCTGCATAACGGATCCGTCTGGATGCCGTTATGCTGGACGGAAAACAAAGTCCTGTCGACAGGACTTTGTTTTCCGTCCAGCATAACGGCATCCAGACGGATCCGTTATGCAGGGCCATAGGCTTCTATTATGACGGATCAAAACGGAATGCCTCTTAAAGGTGTCCGTTTTGATGTCCGTCCTAGGGATTCCGTTTCTTTCCGTTATAACGATACTATAACGGAAAGCCTGAACGGAAGCCCTAACGGTGATGTGAATGCACCCTTACACACATGCACACAACATGCTCAGTCATAAATAAAATATGCACATATACATACATATACTGTAAATAGCATATACTTTTACTTATTACATACACATATACAAATTATACAAGCATACACATTGCACACACAAATACATAGAACACCCATATACACATTACATATGCATATACACAGTACATGCGTATAAATACGAATAAGCATTTATAAAGAGGCTGACTGCATATATATACTACACATGCATATACATTACACAGTGGGGAGGGTGCTGGAAAAGTGAAAAGTCAAAGACATCTGGGCTGCAAACTCCACAAAGCTGAGTCTTGGCTGAAAGTAGTCATTATGGTGGTCTGGGTTAAATAGAGAAGAATCAGAGATGATGTCACCTGAGTGAAAAACTATCTTATCAATGTTTTTTAAATCTTGTCCCTAAATAGAGAGAGAATTGTTTTTACAATATTTAAGTTACTGTAAAAATAATTAGAAAATAATTAAAGATATTTAGAAAGAAAGGGGGTCTCACTCATGAAACCTGAAAAACGGCACTATCTGTTCCCAAAGGCAAAACAGTTTAATAAAAACATGTATGAGTATGAACGATCTTCATGAATATAGTAAGCAACCAGGTTTGGTTTTTTAAGCCATCGGCCTATAAAGGCATATTTTTGTGCAAACAAAATAGCTCTATCTGTATTTTAAATGGAAGCAGAAAATCACAAGGTATTATAATTCAAGTCAACATAATGTTTATATCTTAAAAATATTAAGGCAGATTTACTAATCCTATAGATGTATAAACATAAGCTGTCTAGACCTGCACCAGATGAGAAATGTGGTGTGAGGATAGACACCAACTATTGGTTGCATTACATGGAGACAGAATTGTATGCTGTCATGAGGCTCAATTTGGTTCAAAACATTGTAACTTAGGCCACACACACACTTTTCCTCAAAACCACAATTCTCTACCGGTACAGTAAGTCACAACCCTTTTCAGACTATGCGCAGAAACGTTCCCTAAACCTAGATACTTCAAACTGTGTTACTTTTTTGCAATTTATCCCAAAATCTAGGTGTATGCACATTAGGAAATGTGGGCCATTGTCTTTCTCACATTCTGCTTACTTATTTTGCTTACTTCCTTATTTTTCAAACAAGCAAAAACTATATCAATTTACAGTAGAACGGACAAATGAAAAATTCATTAAAGGTGCACAGCTGAAAGCAAGAGAACATTTTCCATTTTGCATTTTGTCTGTTATTCTTTGAACTGACAAATGAAATAAAAACATCATAAAGTCAAAGATGTTTCATTAAAGGCACACACCAGAGAATTCTATAAAATAATATAATGTCAAAAAATTACATATTTAACTGTTCAACCCTGAAATAAATGCATTAAATTACCTTTAAAGAATCTTTGCGCTTTCAGAAATTCACTTGTGCCACACAAAATTTAATGGATTAAGGTTGTCATGGATACCAGGACAATTAGACTGCTACCATTTTCATATTGATGTAGCCTTAAAAAAGGAAACAGATGTCTAATGCACTTAAGGGGCTTGCATAAAAAAACACTTAAGCAAGGAGCTTAACCTGATATTTTTATGTTTCTTTTTATATTTCTTTTTATTTTTTTATTTGCTGTTGTTTATTATGTTTTTAAATGTTATTTGCTTTTAATTTTTGCTTATTTTCTTTTATATTTTTCTTTTATGTTCCCCTTTCTTATTTTCTAACTGTATATACATATGAAACATAGCGCTGTACATATTAAATATATTTTGCTTTTTTTTTTTTTAATTCTCAAATTTCTCACTGAAAGGGAAGTTAATGAATTTACTTAATTACCTAATGAAACACATAATTAAAAAATTGCATCTTAATTTTACTCTAACCATACCTCCCTTTAGTAGAAATGTTCTGTTTTAATTTTTTAAGGCACTTCAGAGATACTTAGGTATGACATTTTAACTGGAGAGTTTCTGGAAATTGACTTCACGTAAAACAATCACAAGATTACTATATTAAATAAGCACAAGGATGAAAATCTGTCAAACATAATCTGCTGATTATGTGTACAAAGAAACATACCGGGTTGTGTTTCAAAGTAAAATTAAACATTACACACTGTTACTGGCAGTAGTGGTTACTGCTTAATACCAGTTGCTTGTATAATCAGATATTTCTGCTGGCATCTCTACAGTTTTTTTCCTACAATCCATTAGAGTATGTACAGTGGTTAATAGCTAAATTAACTGTTCCATGCCACTAAGAATCAATGTAATAAAGTGAATATGCGGCTGAAGAGCCCCTTGAGTATTTATCACTAAGTCACTACCAAGGAATCTTCACTGTAAACTATATTTAGCATAGTAAAAATGAATGAGTTTAGATATTCTAGATACAGAGATACAGTTTTCATAGAATTTCCTTCACACAAATTTTCATTGGACTAAATGTGTTTTGCCAACTACAGTTCATTGGATTCATTGGTTGCCATGCGATGGTTCCGTTTCGTTATCATTACAATCAATAACCTATTGGATTAAAGGGGCTTCCAGGAATACGCATTGATAGGCAATCATTAGGATAAGCTATCTATACGTGATTGAGGATGAGCTGCAATACCAGGTATGGCTGCTTGTATGGCAAAAGCATCTGGAAAAACGTTGCAGGGACTTTTGTCCTCTCTGTTCTGCTGATCGGTGTGAATCCCAGTTGGGTAGACTTCTGTTTCACCCTCATTGATTGCTCATGTATTCCTGGAAACCTGCAGGTACATTACATAAATAGATAAAGTGACATATCACCTTAATTATGTGCTAGTAAACAAACTAGAATAAAATTCCTAAATGGAATGTGTTATCAGAAAATCAAGTTTTTATGTTAAACATACAGTTTTCTAAGAATTCTTGGTGGTTATTTTTAATCTTTCACGCCAAATGTCATATTAAAAAAAACTAGAAATCCTAAAACCTTGCAGTTTTTGCAGTGGCCACTATGTCTAATAATATGCAACAGTTTGTGGTCTGTTTAGATCCTTTTTCAGCACTCAAGTTATTACAGGCAGGATTACACTGACAGATAATATATAAAAAATAACACATAAAAAATAACACAGGATCCACCACTCTCAATAGGTGATGTAATGACTTATCTTTTCCCCCTCCCTGCACAATAACCTCTGCACAGGTCACAGCACATGTCTAGATATCTCTCCCATAGAAGTCAACACAACAAGTTTATTGTGTCTGTGGCACATGGTGGCTGCGGTAAAGAGGACCTTTCACCTCTCCTGACATGCCTGTTTTAATAGCTTCATGCATTCCCCATGTAATAGCAATTCTGGGGCATCTATTCTTACAGCTCTAGGTTTTAGTAAGGGTACAGAGGGGAGGTAACCAGTTGGGGGTGTGTACCTGCACAGACTCACTCTATCCAATCTGTGCTGCCATTTTTAGACTGTGCAGGTACACACCCCCAACTGGTTACCTCCCCTCTGTTCCCTTATTGAGGGCTAATAGCAATTCATTCATAATTTATAGTGCAAATAACAGAGGAATGGCACAACATAGAGACATAAGAATAGATGCTCCAGAATTGTTATTACATGGGGAATGCATGAAGCTATTAAAACAGGCATGGAGGCACAAGCAGGAGAGGTGAATGGTCCTCTTTAGCAACAGCTCAGGCAAAATGGCTGCCTCTGTAATCTTGTTCAGGAAATACAGTAAAACAAATCTACAATCAGAAAATAAAAACATTGCAAAAAGGATATCTGATTTTAACTGGCAGAAACAATTATACTGTATGTGACAATGTCCCTCTATGGCAGCTCCTTATGTGTACAATTTTACATGGAGTCAAATATGGAGTTGTTCTTCCCTCAAATATTTGCTTTCTGGAGACAATATTGTTCTTCATGAAGCAGCACACCTACAGATGTAAGAATCCTTATCTTGATTCTTAATGAGTTAAACAATAGCAGGAAACGTGTGATTGACTTTTTCAATAACTTTCAATGGCTTTTGTGATCTCACACTCAAATTTAAAACATCTCCTTCTGCATGGCTCTGTATGGACTGTATGGACGTAATCTGTGTGCCGCTTCAAACTGTTCTGCCAAATGTATTCCAGTCCATGTAGACTTCTAGGTCTCTATAGAAGCTGAAGACCTCAAATAGTGGCATATTTTTGAAGATTATTTTCAAACTTGCTTCAATTTTTATTTATGTATTTATCTATTTATTTTAAATGATGCTTTGGTGTTGCATAATTTCTAGTGCATATAAATTCTCCAAGCAGGTGTTTTCAATGCTCTTGTTCTATAATGGGTCATAGTTCGAGGATTAGGGTATTCGTACATGCTCGATACTCGGACGAGCATATCGCGATACTCGAGGAAATGGCATCTTCCTCTTCCTGCATGTTAGGCGCCTTTTTCTCAGTCAATCAACATGCAGGAGAGTCTTTGGTACCTCCTAGCATCACGTGGGACCCCTACAAGTCGATAGCAGGGATTGGCTGGCCAGATCAGATGACCTGGGAATATAAGAATCTGGTCCCGCGCTGCTTGCCTCAGACGCCGCCTGCGTGAGATTAGGGATAGAGCTGCTGTCTGTCAGGGAGAGTGCTAGGGCCTCAATTTAGATGTTGGTTAGGCAGGAATCATCCTCAAAGAACCCAACAGCCCTTCTAAGGGATACAAGCACCTTTTTTTTTTGGTCTCCTCCTGGCTGCTGGCTGGGACTTGTAGTGCAGCTGCCGCCATCTTGGCTGCACACTGTGCACAGCAACTGGTGGCAGATGGGGGACAGCACGTGGTCCACACAGACCCAAAGAAATTGTCCAAAGTCCTCTCAGTACTCATTTTTGTTGCTGCTGCTGCTGTACCTTGGCTTGCTGTGATCTGTAGTGCAGTCTAGGGAATATGTTTCTTCTCTCATTTATATATACTACAGTCCAGTGAACAATTATGTAGTGTGCTGTACAGTAGCGTCAGTCTAGAAAATACGTTTTTTCTCTCAGTTAAATATACTACAGTCCAGTGAACAATTCTGTCGTGTGCGGTACACTAGCCGGGGTCTAGAAAATAAGTTTTTTCTCTCAGTTATATATACTACAGTCCAGTGAAAAATTGAGTGGTTTGCTGTACAATAGCCGCCATTTAAAGACTACGTTTTTCTCTCAGTTATATATACTACAGTGCAGTGAACAATTGAGTGGTTTGCAGTACAATAGCCGCCATTTAAAGACTATGTTTTTTCTCTCATTTATATATAAACTACATTGCAGTGAACAATTTTTTCGTGTGCTGTACAGTAGCGTCAGTCTAGAAAATATGTTTTTTTCTCTCAGTTATATATACTACAGTCCAGTGAAAAATTGAGTGGTTTGCGGTACAATAGCCGCCATTTAAAGGGATTCTGTCACCACCATTTTCCATATTAAGTTATTTATACCACCGGATTTATCTCATCATAAGGATCTCCAAATGGTTATTGTTATAGGGCACAGATGAAGATTTGAGGTGTAAAAATCGTTTTTTATCAACTGTCAATCACTTACATTAAGGAGCCCAAGGGGAGTTGACCATCGTTGCTGGAGCCCGGCTCGGCGATTCCGTTGGAGCCCCGGACCGCCCACCTAATTAATATTCACTTCACTGAGTAAGTCAGTGAAGCTCCGGCGCGGCACTTGATGTACTGCGCCTGCGCAGCCCCGGACCGCACACCTAATTAATATTCACTTCACTGAGTGAGTCACTCAGTGAACGTGATGTACTGCGCCTGTGCGGGATTACAGCCGCCGCCGGAGCTTCACTGACTCACTCAGTGAAGTGAATATTAATTAGGTGTGCGGTCCGGGGCTGCGCAGGCGCAGTACATCAAGTGCCGCGCCGGAGCTTCACTGACTCACTCAGTGAAGTGAATATTAATTAGGTGGGCGGTCCGGGGCTCCAACGGAATCGCCGAGCCGGGGCTCCAGCAACGATGGTAAACTCCCCTTGGGCTCCTTAATGTAAGTGATTGACAGTTGATAAAAAACGATTTTTACACCTCAAATCTTCATCTGGGCCCTATAACAATAACCATTTGGAGATCCTTATGATGAGATAAATCCAGTGGTATAAATAACTTAATATGGAAAATGGTGGTGACAGAATCCCTTTAAAGACTATGTTTTTTCTCTCAGTTATATATACTACAATGCAGTGAACAACTCTGTCGTGTGCGGTACACTAGCCGGAGTCTAGAAAATATGTTTTTTCTCTCAGTTATATATACTACAGTCCAGTGAACAATTATGTGGTGTGCGGCACAGTAGCCGCAGTCTAGTGGTGACACCAACAAGTGACCAAGTTAGTTGAGGTAGCAGGTGAGCCACCCAAAAATTTACCCTGACACAGCAAGGCGGTGAACCCAGAGTGACCAAGTTAGACTGAGGTAGCAGGTGAAGCACATAAAATTTTAACCTGACACAGCATGGCGGAGACACCCCCAATTGACGAAGTTACTTGAGGTAGCAGGTGAGCCACCCAAAAATTTACCCTGACACAGCAAGGCGGTGACACCACCAATGCCTTGGTCAGACTGAGATTGCAGTCAAATGGCTGTAGGTGAGCCTCCCAAAAATTTGTTTTGGAGTGTCTGAAGTTGACCCTCCAGAAAAATTGTTTTTGAGTGTCTGTAGTTGACGCTCCTAAAAATTGTATTGGAGAGAGGGCCTGTAGGTGGCTCTCCGTAAACATTGTTTGTAAAGAGCGCCAGTTGGCCCTCAGAAAAATTGCCTGTTGGCTCAGCGTTTGTGTGCGAAGAGAAGGAGGAGAGGATAGGATACATAAAGAATCTTCATGTTGAGCTGCCTTCCCCTGGTGGAGATTTGAATTCCGGTGAAATCCAGGCTTTATTCATTTCAATAATCGCCAGCCTGTCAGCGCTGTCAGTTGACAGACCTGTACGCTTATCAGTGATGATGCAACCAGCTGCACTGAAGACCTGCTCTGACAACACGCTAGCGGCAGGGCAGGCCAGCACCTCCAAGGCATACAGCGCCAGTTCAGGCCACGTATCCAGTTTTGCAACCCAGTAGTTGTATGGAGCAAAGTGATCACACAGGACGTTGGTATGGTCAGCTAGGTACTCCCTCACCATCTTTCTGAACAGCTCCTCCCTACTCTGCCTAGACTGGGGACAGGTGACATAGTCTTGCTGGGGTGCCATAAAACTGGCAAAGGCCTTGGAGAGTGTTCCCCTGCCAGTGCTTGACAAGCTGCCTGCTCACCTCCTCTCCCCCGCTAGTTGGCCCACAGAACTACGTCCTCTGCCGCTAGCGGTGTCAGATGGGAAGGATAGTTTCAGCTTGTGCACCAGGGCCTGTTGATATTGATTCACTCTCATACTCCTTTCCTCTATGGGAATGAGAGTGGAAAAGTTCTGCTTGTATCGGGGTCCAGGAGGGTGAACACCCAGTAATCGGTGTTGGCAAAAATGCTTCTAACGCGAGGGTCACGGGAAAGGCAGCCTATCATGAAGTCAGCCATGTGCGCCAGAGTCCCAACACGCAAGAATTCCCTCTCCTCAATAGGCTGACTCTCCATTTCCTCCTCCTCCAACTCCTCCTCTTCAGCCCATACACACTCAACAGATAAGAAGGAATGAGCATAGGTACCCTCTTCAGTCTCGCCAACAGTCTCCTCCGCTTTTCCTCATCCTCCCCCTCCTCCAATACGCTCTAAGAAACAGACCTGAGGGTGGTCTGGCTATCAAGCAACGTATCTTCTTCCCCCATCTCCTGTGACAAGCGCAAAGCCTCTGACTTCATGCTGAGCAGTGACTTTTTCAGCAGACAAAGCAGTGGGATGGTGACGCAGATAATGGCGGCATCGCCGCTGACCATCTGTGTTGACTCCTCAAAGTTGCTTAACACGTAACAGATATCAGACATCCACAACCACTCCTCATTGTAGACTTGAGGAAGCTGACTAACCTGACTACCAGTTCTCGTGGAAGTTGTCATCTGGCAGTCTACAATCGCTCTGCGCTGCTGGTAAACCCTGGCTAACATGTGTAATGTGGAATTCCATAGTGTGGGCACGTCGCACAACAGTCGGTGAGCTGTCAGTTGTAAGCGCCATTGCACTGCCCTGAGAGTGGCATCATCTGTGGTTGACTTGCGGAAATGCGCACAGATGCGTCGCACCTTGGTGAGCAAATCAGACAAATTGGATTAGGTCTTGAGGAACCGCTGAACCACAAGATCGAACACGTGGGCCAGGCAGGTTTTATATGCAGTGTTTATATGGGTTGTTGTTGCTTTGGGAAATAGTATTGGTGTATAATGGCACATGTGTGAGTCTGCCGAGTTGCAGAGCCGCCACCAGGTTACGCCCGTTGTCACACACAACCATGCGTGGTTTGAGTTTCAGCGGCGCCAGCCAAAGATCGGTCTGCACCGTGATGCCCTGTAACAGCTCTTGGGCGGTGTGCCTCTTGTCACCTAAGCTCAGCAGTTTCAGCACCGCCTGTTGGCGCTTACCCACGGCAGTGATGCTGCGCCTAGAGCTACCAACTGAAGGCGCCGTGCTCACGGATTTTAATTGAGAGTAGGAGGAGGAGGAGGAGGGGTTGGAGGAAGAGGCATAATAAGTCTGAGAAACTGTGATCGAGGTAGGCCCCGCAATCCTCGGTGTGGACAGTACATAAGCGGCCCCAGGTTCAGACTCGGTCCCAGCCTCCACCAAGTTAACCCAATGTGCCGTCAGGGAGATATAGTGTCCCTGCCCGCCAGCACTTGTCCACATGTCCGTGGTTAGCTGGACCTTCTCAGTAACCGCGTTGGTCAGGGCACGGATGATGTTCTCTGACACGTGCTGGTGTAGGGCTGGGACGGCACATCGGGAAAAATAGTGGCGGTTGGGGACCAAGTACTGAGGGACAGCCAACCCCATCAGGTTGCGGAAAGCCTCAGTCTCTACCAGTCTATAGCGCAGCATCTCCAGGCTTAGCAGTTTGAAAATGTGGACGTTTAGGGCTTGTGCATGTGGGTGGGTGGAATTGTATTTGCGTTTGTGCTCCAATGTCTGATCCAAAGACAGCTGAACGCTGCGCTGGGACACATTGGTGTAGGGTGTGGAGGATCGTGGAGGTGAAGGGGTGGTTGTAGGGCAGGAGGCGCTCGTGCCGGGGTCCTGGGCAGGGGGTTGACTCGCAGAGCCAGCATGTGACACAGGGGAAGGAGCAGTGGTGTGACCCGAAGGAGGTGAACGGCCTTGGTTCCACTGAGTCGTGTGTTTAGCACGCATATGCCTGCGCATGCTGGTAGTGGTTAGGCTGGTAGTGGTGGCTCCCCTGCTGATCCTGGTGTGGCACAGGTTGCACACCACAGTCCGTCGGTCATCCTCACTTTCTTTAAAGAACCTCCAGACTTGTGAACATCTAGGCCTCGGCACGGGAGCTTCACTCCGTGAAACAGTTGCTGATCTACTTGCTCTGGCTCTGCTTCTCCCTCTGGCCACCCCTCTGCCTCCTCCAACCTGTTCTGGTGCTGCACTTGCCTCCCCCTCAGAAGCACTGTCTTGACTAGGCTTACCAACCCAGCTCGGGTCAGTCACCTCATCATCCACCAGCTCTTCCTCCGATTCCTCACTCTGCTCCCCCTCCGACTTACTGCCCTGACAACAACGTTACTGTCTGACAACCGTGTCTAATCATCATCATCATCCGACACCTCTTGACACACTACTTGCACAAAGTCCACACTCTCATCACCCACAGACTGCGAAAGTTTGAAATTTTGGGCATCAGGACAGAGCAACGGTTGCTGCTGAGCAGTGGTTTGTGACTCTGGGAAGGGTCCTGAAAAGAGTTCCTGGGAGTATGCCGGATCTGAATCCATATTTTCCATGGGGGGGCCAGGCTGGGGGGAAGGAGGTTGATCTGGAGGAGCCAGAGGTCTACTCCCTTGGCTAGCGTGGAAGACTGGGTGGTGGATAAATTACTGGACACATTATCCGCTATCCACGTCATCACCTGTTCGCACTGTTGTGGTTTCAATAGTGCTGTACCACGTGACCCTGTAAGTTGCGAGATGAAGCTAGGAAGCGAACCTCTGTGGCGTTCCACTGCTCCCTCATCAGCAGGTACTGTGTCACCCTGCCCAGGACCACGGCCTCTGCCCCCTACATCACTTGGACGCCAACGTCCTCGTCCTCGACCCTTAGCCCTGGGGTTCAACATTTTGTGTATTCACTAAACTGTAGAATTAATATCTGAGGCTAAAACCATTTTCAGTAGACTGTAGAATTACTATCTGTGGCCAAAAATGTATTCTCTAGACTGCGGCTAGTGTACCGCACACCACACAATTTTTCACTGGACTGTAGTACATATAAATTTTAAAAAAAACGTATTCTCTAGACTGCGGCTACTGTACCGCACACCACACAATTTTTCACTGGACTGTAATAAATGTATCTGAGACAAAAAACCTATTCTCTAGACTGTGGCTAGTGTACCGCACACCACACAATTTTTCACTGGACTGTAGTATATATAAGTGATAGAAAAAACATATTTTCTAGACTGCGGCTACTGTACCGCACACCACAGATTTGTTCACTGGACTGTAGTCACCGCCATGCTGTGTCAGGCTAAATTTTTGGGTGGTTCAGCTGCTATGTTAGTCTAACCAAGCCACTCTGAAGTTCACCGCCAAGCTGTAAACTGCAATCTCAGTCTAAACAAGTCATCCTGGGGTTCACCCCCATGCTGTAAACTGCAATCTCAGTCAAACTTTGAAATTTAGGGGTTCAACACAAAGGTGTGCTAGACTACAATTTTAGCGGGTTCACCTGCAATCTAAGTCACAGACTGTCAGTTGCCAGTCTGGGATGGGGAGAGCTGGGCACTGTGCTGGGAGAACTTTGTGTACGCTGTGGACTACTGGGTGGGTGCGGGGAGGGAGACGCTTATGCCTGCGTCCTGGGGCGGGGAATAGGACAGCAGTGCCAGCATGGGCAGTGGTGTCACCCGCAGGCGGTGATGGACCTTCGTTGCACCTAGTTGGGTGCTTTACTAACATGTGATAGGCATGTGCCTTCCCCATCTTGGTCTGGGTAAGCACAATTGTCTTGAGGGTCACCACCAGGCTGTTGCCCAGAATTTGGCGTAATGGTACGATTAGGCAGCCTCAGAGGAATCCATGCATGCTGCCCCTGCTGCTTCCTGTCCATTTCCGTGGTGTTTCCATCATTTTCTGAGGTTTCCAGGTTTTCACGCAACCTTCCCTGTGCAGAGCTTTGGTCCCCTGTAAAAAATGCTCAAGTCTCCCATTGACTTCAATGGGGTTCGGTATTCAAAACGAGCACCCGAGCATCCGAAAAATTTCGACTCAAAGAACGAGCACTCGAGCATTTTAGTTCTCGCTCATCTCTAGTCATAGTGCAAGCTTTTCCTCTTCTATGACCGGCCAAGCATAAGGAATTGGCGCCTCTTTCTGCAACAGTGGTGGGAAGGAGGTGGGGGGTCACAAGGGTTGGACCCACACCAAAAGTATTTTTATCATATGTTAGGTTGGACCTCGCCTTTTACCCCCTTTCCTGACCAGATGCATTCCTTTTTTTAGAGATGTGTCTTTGTGTCCATAATTTTTTCTGTTTAGTTATGATTATGACAGAACTTTTTGTTATACATGGGGCTTTATTTTTACACTATGTTTATATATATATCTATATCTACATATATATATATATATATAAATATATATATATATATACAGTCTTCTGGCTAGTAAGGGAGATCAGAAAGGGATTCATACAGAAAGTATGTGACACAATTGTACAAATAATAGTTATCTTCTAAAACTTCGGTGCCCCTTTAATAAAATATTTGTGCTACTGTATATTGGTAGCTTCATAATTCTCTTCACCAGCATGCTCTAGTTAGTGTTTATTACTGCACGTTAGCTGGAGCAGGTGCACAAAAAAGCCACAAACCAGCCTGTAACCCTGGCTAAGGCAACTGATCGCTAGTTATTATGTGTAATTATAGGTTAGCAACCATCAGTCTCGTTGCTTTCATTAAATTAGATCTTTGCATTTCAATTACTGATACATTGTGTTTTATTTCAGTGATTTTATTTATTTGCTTTGAAATATATTAGGTAAATATCGCTTGCTTTAATAACTGCCTGCGCTCCGATGAGGCTCTGACACATGGCGTACAAATAATTGAAACAATATAGGCTGCTGCCTTATTAGTACAATTACTAATGAACTTGAATGTCATGTTTCAGAATATGGAGATTAATATTTATATCATGTCTTCATTATGTGCTAATCTTCTACGTACAGTATTTTTTAAATGGATTTGACATTGCAACAAAGCTTTTATTAGAATAAAATACCTATTAAGTTTTCGGCTATTTGATGGTATTCATGGAAGATATCAAAGAAATGTTTAGTTCTGTCGTCTTCTTTCTCTGCCTTTAAGCACAATTACTATGATTAAAAGTTTAGGGAGTATTTTTTAATGTAAACACTTTGATTAGTCTTTCCTTACTGGAAAAGCTCAATATAGATGCCAGTGGAATTGGAAACGACTGAAATGGCTGCCAAGGAAATTCAGAAACAGCAAATGTGCAGCTCCACAAGGCCTTGAGGGCAAGGAGGCCCATCCTGAGCCTAAAAGCAACATATTGAGGCTCCCATGGCATGTAAAGCACTGTTAAAGCAGTATTTCCATCTCAACCATGGCTGTGGTTGGAATAACCATCTTATGTAGTGGCCAGGGTAGATGGAGTTGCAGAAACAGCTAAACAGACTGTGCTACGCTGGTTCCCTAACTATTATAGATGTGAATGGGAGCTATGGAAACAGTGTAACACAGTGAGCTCTGCTATTTCCAGAACTCCAGCCAACCTGCCCACCACATAATACAGGTATTCAAATATCAGGCATGAACAGCTGAGCTGTGAATATTCTTTAAAGGGGTTATCCCATGACTAATGTAAAAATGAGAATGAGACATCATATAGGACATGGCAGTCTCTTTCTAACAAAGCTAGAACCAGCCCTGTACCTCACATGGATCCAGAGATCGCCACATTCATTGCTCTGCTAGATTTACATCACGCTGACAGCTCAAGGGGAGGGTCTGTTTTTCTGCAGCTAAGGGGTGTGTCTCAGCTCTCCCTATCACAGCTCAGGGGGCGTGTCTCAGCTCTCCCTATCACAGCTCAGGAGCAGCTGAAGGATGAAACTGAGCATATGCGGCCATCTCAGTGAGCAGGTCAAGGAAATAAGAAAAATAACAAGCAGCAGGTGGTGCTATATGGATACATTTTATTGAATAACACACTGGCTATACATAATTTTTAATTACATGCAATTACAAAAGTAATCAGATCCAGGTGCTGGTTTGAAGATTTTTGGTGGGACAACCCCTTTAAATGGTTGCCATGCCTCACAGTTAACATTCACTGGATAAATGGACACCCCATTGATATCTATGCCACACCTCACTAGAAGGGCGCAAATATTTTTCTTGATTAAGAGTCAGTTTGTAGACTGCAAAGGGTAAAGCAAGTTAGGGTCTGTTCACATCACATTTGGGCTCTACATCAGACAAGAAACTGAATGTTTGTCTTCCCTAAATAGGATATTGTTATGTTGGTGGTCCATGCCCGCTGGATCCCCTCTGCTCTTGATGGAAATGGCTACCAGGTCACCGCCTTCCTTCCTTCATCAGTCCATTCCTGTCAGCGTACTCCTCTGCCCCCCCTCCCCCCCGGTGGGCACAGGCACCAGAACACTCTAGCCAGAGTGCTGCTAGGCCTGTACTGCCTATATGTCCTGCCTGCAGCCTCTCCTGGTTTTCTATGGCAGTGATGGAGAACCTTTTATAGACCGAGTGCCCAAACTGCAACCCAAAACCCACTTATTTATAGCAAAGTGCCAACACGGCAATTTAACCTGAATACTACAGTCCAATATAGTATATCTTCCATGTACTTTATCATTTAGCTATAATAGCCACCTATATTCAGTATGCTGCTTGTGTCGTTCATAGTGCGCCCTGCACTGATGAATGGCAGAAAAAGTATAAGGCATATTGGTACACTTTAGAATTTTTCAAGGGTGTGGGTGACCACAAAGAGGGCTCTGAATGCCCCCTCTGGCACCATGCCATTGGTTCGCCACCACTGTCCTATGGCTTGCAAGCACACTCCGCTCAACCTCTTAAAAGGTCAGTACACGCACACCTCTTGTTACTCTGAGCCCATGGCAACCTTCCCAAGGGTATTTGAAGCCTCCTCTCAATGGGGCAGGAGCCTGAGAAATAGGTTCTAGTTTCCTGTGAAAGTGTGCCATTCTGCTGCTTGTTTGAAGAGTGCATAGGGGTTGAAGGGTGAATACCTAGGGAGCGCCAAAATAACACCTTTAGGTGTTAGCCCAAAGCCAAACCCATTAGTTGGCTCAGTGGTTTCACACTCGCTGATCTATTATACATAATAGTATCAATTTCAATATATTTATTTATAAGGTTATACAATCTCTTAATTGATTATATTTGGAATATTAGTCCTTCAATCAAGCATGCAAAAAATGCTGCAAATGCATTATAATCAACTTGTATTTGATTTTATAATAAGATGGGTAGAGGCAATGTCTTACTTAATGGCCTGTAATAAACTGTTATATAACAGTAAAATCTTGAAAGAAATATAAATAATATTTTATAGGGTTTATATAAGGATTATTATCAAGTAAGCATTCAATTCTTATAGATTTGCACGATTTCCAAAAGGGAAAATATTTCATTATTTAAAAGTTAATGCATTCATTTGACTTGCTTGGGGAGGGGAAATATACATAAAAATACAGTACCAGTCAAAAAGTGTGGACACACCTGTTAATATCATGTTTTTTCTTGTTTATATTTCTAATTCTCTATAGTGTAGATTCATATTGAAGAGGTGAAAATGGAGGGGCGTAACTATAGGGGGTGATGAGGTAGCAGTTGCTACCAGGCCCAGGAGCCTGAGAGGGCCCAAAGACCCTTGTGCCGCATAAGAAGACACTGCTATCATAGAAAGTTACACCTCTGGCTTGAGGGAAGGGGATAATTTAAGAATTTGAACTCTTGCACTAGGGCCCATGAGCCTTTAGCTATGCCCTGCACCTATGGAATTATGTAGTGAGCAAAACAAAAAGCTAAACAAACCAGAATGTTTTATATTTTAGATTCTTCAACAGCCCCCTTTTGCTGTAATGACAGCTTTGCACATTCTCAGCATTCCCTCAGTTTTAAGAGGTAGTCATCTGGGATGGTTTATAATTAACAGGTATGCCTTGTCAAGAGTTAATTTGCTGATTTTATTGCCTTAATTATGTATTTGAGACCATCAGTTGTGTTGTGCAGAGGTACTTAGGACTGGCATGCAGTTTCATACAGTGTTTAGGCCTATCCTACTACCTTTCTAATCCACACTATGGTAAAAAACACTCAACTAAGTAAAGAGAAACAACAGTCCATCATGAAGAACTTTGAAGGCAGTCATGAAAACTATCAAAAACAATGATTATACTGGAAGACCAAGACTCATCTTTGCTGAAGAGAATAAGCTCATTAGAGTTTGCATAAAGGGTTCACATAGATCAAGTACCAGAAACATCTCAACATCAACTGTTAAGAGGAGACTGTGAGAATCAGTCCTTTATGGTCAAAAGTGTCACAAAGAAGACACAACTAAGGGCTCGCTCACATCACCGTTAAGCCTTTCCGTTCTCATGCTCCGTTTAGGAGCAGGAGAACGGAAAGGACGGATTCGGCACATAACTGAGCCGAACGGAGCCTAAGGACCCCATAGACTATAATGGGGTCCGTTAGGTTTCCGCTCAGAAGATGATTTTTGAAGCGGAGACAAAAGTCCTGCATGCACAACTTTTGTCTCCGCTCCAAAATCATCTTCTGAGCGGTAACCTAACGGACCCCATTATAGTCTATGGGGTCCTTAGGCTCCGTTCGGCTCAGTTATGTGCCGAATCCGTCCTTTCCGTTCTCCTGCTCCTAAACGGAGCATGAGAACGGAAAGGCTTAACGGTGATGTGAATGAAGCCTAAGTAAATCACAGAAAAGGGGGTTCTAGTGCACAAAAATGGATGCAAACAATATATACTGTATAAACTAAGACCTCATTCTGATATGATAAAATCTGAGACTCTTAGCCAATATATTTTGATCAAAACACATCTGTGCCCACCTACCCAGCGTCACGGTGGTCTCAGGTCAGGCAGGTCCTACGCTAAACCTAACTATGCCGTTGGGCATCTATATCTAGGAGCGTGGACGCTGCACATATAGGCGTGTTGCTCCTAGTGACCTCTATGTGCATACAGCAACCAATGAGAGGAGGAGCAAACACACCCATATGTACCACGCAATCAAGACGCTCAATTTGATAGGAAGAGCAAAAGTGCACAAGAATGCTACTCATGATAAGCTAAGAGCGCATTCAGACCTGAAGGTGCCACTCCCTCAGGTACATGTTATAAACTAAGCAAAACTCACAGAGACAAAAGGATAAAAACATCCTGCATGATGTGATAATGACTGCGGATGTCAGTGGCTATACATATCAAAGTAAATCACAGAAAAGGGGGTTCTAGTGCACAAAAATGGATGCAAGCAATATATACTGTATAAACTAAGACCTCATTCTGATATGATAAAATCTGAGACTCTTAGCCAATATATTTTGATCAAAACACATCTGTGCCCACCTACCCAGCGTCACGGTGGTCTCAGGTCAGGCAGGTCCTACGCTAAACCTAACTATGCCGTTGGGCATCTATATCTAGGAGCGTGGACGCTGCACATATAGGCGTGTTGCTCCTAGTGACCTCTATGTGCATACAGCAACCAATGAGAGGAGGAGCAAACACACCTATATGTACCACGCAATCAAGACGCTCAATTTGATAGGAAGAGCAAAAGTGCACAAGAATGCTACTCATGATAAGCTAAGAGCGCATTCAGACCTGAAGGTGCCACTCCCTCAGGTACATGTTATAAACTAAGCAAAACTCACAGAGACAAAAGGATAAAAACATGTGATTTACTTTGATATGTATAGCCACTGACATCCGCAGTCATTATCACATCATGCAGGATGTTTTTATCCTTTTGTCTCTGTGAATGAAGCCTAAGGAGCAAGAGGAATGGAATAGCATGGGCAAAGAAACAAAATGAATGGACATTAGTGGAAATCTATACTTTGGTCTGAAGAGTCAAAATTTGAGATTTTTTGTTCCACTACTTATGTTTTTGTGAGATGCAGAAAAGGTGAGCAAATGGTTTCTACATTTGTGGTTCCCACCGTGAAGCATGAAGGATGGTCATAACCATGCAAATGAGCAGTGTATAATGTGATGGAAAAATGAATCAAGCCAGCAAAGAAGACAATATGGACAATTACAATACATTAGTAAGTGGCTTGTATTAACTTTCTCTACATGATAAATACCACTTGCTGAAGTGAGACAATCCTTTTAATTCAAATTCACATGGAGAACTAACATATTTCTCCTCTCCAACTCAATCCTCAATTGACAAGTATACTTTCAGTTTAATTATTCTACAGAAATAGATTTGTTTCTTCTCTGGAATATCCATAATGCATATATAAAAGAAGTCTTCAAATGAATCAGCACTTATCAAAATAAGCAAAGGGGAAAAGAGATTACCGATGCATTGAAAAGCCTTTCTGAACCAGAAGCTCTGCAAAAAAGAACTCTGCTATGACCTTGCTTCAGCAGTGTGGAATCACCTCTGCCAACTGTATTTATATATAGTGGGAAATAGCTCTGTAACAGTAAGCAAAATGGGATCATATACAGTCAGAGATGGTGACACAGAAGTTCAAATAGGACTTGCCTTTTTTATTTTGTTGTACAAAATTAACACCTATCCTTTACATTCAGCCCCCCCCCCAAAAAAAAAAGAAAACAAAGCAACCACTGCTCAGTTTCCCTGTCTTAATACCAACCACTCAAACAAAATGACATCAACATGTTTTATCTCACAACAAGAGCAAATGTCCATTGCTATAATTAGGTCTATCACACTATTAGATCAACTATGGATAAATCACACTTTTATGCTCATAGGTGTGAATGTATAGAATATTTTGTAAACACTCAGATTGAGGGGTGTATAAGAAAATTATTGGGGATATCATGGGTACTCTCACATTTATAAAAATGTGGAATACGGATATTGGGAAGATCACTGTTAAAAATTGGGATAGGATATATGTATTGTAAGGGTATTTTTAAGTACTGATTGGTTCTCCCCTTTAATTCTGTTTAATACTTTGTGTAATAGTTTATAAGTTTTCCTTGTAATGGAGTGGGTTAGAGATAGTAACCATCCCCCATTGTGCTGATAAGACCACATTCCTGGGTGATCTCAGAGACATGCGTGCTGCACACTGGAGGAGGGACTAAGACACACATTCCCTCAAGGGACTTCATTGAAGACTTCATCCTAGGTAGGGTGTAGGTATGACTTGCCCTATCTCTTGTACACCCTGGGGTGTTGGTCATGTGTTATAACGTGGTAGACAGCCACTTTTTATTACTTTTTATTATTCTGTATGGGATTTGTTTGTGTTATTGTTAGTGATGAGCGAGCCGAAGCGGCAAGATTAGGGATTCGCTCGAATATTGCCCGCTTCGGCTCTGCTCGGCATCACGAGGCAGCGCAGACTCGTGACTATCCGTGCATCACTGCCCGCGTGAAATGCCCGTTTTTTTCAGCCAATCAGCAGCAAAGGTAAGCCTATGGGAACGCCTGCTGTGATGTAACAGCCCCTATGTCTCCCCAGCACTGATTGGCTGGCAGTGACATGTGACCGAAATTGACCTATGGTAGGGAGTCTAGGATCTGCAGCCTCAGCCTCATTCTGCATTGGGAAGGGGACCAGACAAGACATAGGAGAGTTAGCTCGTGTAGTGTGTGCAGCAGGCAGTTAGAACTTAGGAGTTAGGAAGCAAGAAAAGTCTTTTTAAAGACTATCTTTACTCTGAAAAACAGTATACACTATCAGCCTGTATTCTGTGTAGGAAAAGAAAGCCACAACAGTCTGTTAAAAAGCAATTGATTCTCTGAAGGAAGCTACAGTGTATGCTGTCAGCCTTTGTGTGCAGAGCTGGTACACAGGCACAAACTATGCATATCTTAAACAGATATATTCCTGTGCATGATAGGATAGTTCTGAAAAGAATTACAGCAAAATATCTTTCTATATAGTGCGTTTATTCTGAGTGAGCTCAGCTGTCATAGACGGTACATCTCATCAGGGTGCCATATACCTAACAGCGTATAGATACCGTATTGCTCTGTGGTTTTGCGTTTAAGTTGCGCAAAGTGCGCATATTTTTTTTTGGGATAGGTCTGAAAAGAATTGCACCAGCATATTTAACTATATAGTGCATTTAATCTGAGTGAGCTCAGCTGTCATAGACGGTGCTATGAATACGGAATACATCTCATCAGGGTGCCATATACCGAACAGCGTATAGATACCGTATTGCTCTGTGGTTTTGCGTTTAAGTTGTGCAAAGTGCGCATATTTTTTTGGGGATAGGTCTGAAAAGAATTACAGCAAAATATCTTTCTATATAGTGTGTTTATTCTGAGTAAGCTCAGCTGTCATAGACGGTACATCTCATCAGGGTGCCATATACCTAACAGCGTATAGATACCGTATTGCTCTGTGGTTTTGCGTTTAAGTTGCGCAAAGTGCGTATAATAAATTTTTTGGATAGGTCTGAAAAGAATTGCAGCAAAATATCTTTCTATATAGTGCGTTTATTCTGACTGAGCTCTCATAGACGTTACATCTCATCAGGGTGCCATATACCTAACAGCGTATAGATACCGTATTGATCCTTGACAATTATAATAATATAATACTGCTACTGTGCACATGGAGAACCCCAGAGTCAGGGGGAGAGGGGGAAGAGCTGGGAGAGGTGGAAGAGGTGGTCGTGGAGGGAGAGGTGGGAATCGTGGTGGTGCTGTGGTCACTCAGTCCCGACTGCTGTGGGTACAGTGGAAACACGTAAGGTCAGGGTGCCTGCTCGACTCCAGAAGTTGGTAGGGAAGCGTCCTACAACTCTGACAGACCCCAAATAACAACAGGAGGTGGTTCAGTGGATTGCAGAGAGCACGTCCAGCCACGTTTCGTCTGCCCCCTCATCCAGCCAGTCGACTTCTCTGAGCCAGGGTGTCCGTCCTCCAACTCGCCCTCCTTCTCCCCAGCCAGAACCCTCTAGGGGTATGTCCCACGGACAAAATTTATCCATGGAACTCTTCAGCCACCACTTCCCTGATGTGCCAGCGGACGAGCTGCTATGCCCTGATTCTCAGGACCTTTTGCTGTCTCCGGGTTATGAGAGTGGGGAGTTAGCAGTGGCGTCTGAGGAGGAGGTGGAAGATGACGACGAGACACTGTTGTCGGAGGTAGTTGTCAGGGACGTCACTGTGGAGTCTGAGGAAGACCTGGGGGATGATGAGGGGACAGATCCTACTTGGGTGGATGAGGCAACTGGAGGCAGTGGTTCAGACTGTGAGGCGACATCAGCTCCACAAGCTGTTGAGAGAGCCAGAGGGCAGCGACGAGGGAGAAGCCTGGGCCGAGTCACTACTTCACCATGCTCCTACAGGTCACGCTCCAGCCCGTACTATGCGCCACTCCTTAGTTTGGGAGTACTTTAAGGATGATGAGGCGAATCCTCGTTTGGCGGTGTGCATTGCTCTGTGGTTTTGCGTTTCAGTTGTGCAAAGTGCGCAATTTTTTTTTTTGGGATAGGTCTGAAAAGAATTGCAGCAAAATATATTTCTATATAGTACGTTTATTCTGACTGAGCTTTCATAGACGATACATCTCATCAGGGTGCCATATACCTAACAGCGTATAGTTACCGTATTGATCTGTGGTTTTGCGTTTCAGTTGCGCAAAGTGCGTATAATAAATTTTATAATAATATAATAAATACAATAAATATAATAAATACCCCCAGTTGAGTGAGTTGCTCACCAAGGTGCGGCGCATATGCGCCCATTTTCGCAAGTCCACCACCGATGCCGCGACCCTCAGGACTGTGCAAGGGCGGCTACAACTCCCTGTTCACCTGCTGCTGTGTGACGTTCCCACGCGTTGGAATTCGACGTTACACATGCTAGCCAGGGTGTACCAACAACACAGGGCAGTTGTAGACTGCCAGCTGATCCCCCGAGGTGGTAGTCAGGCCAGTCAGCTTCCTCATGTCTATGCTGAGGAGTGGACGTGGATGGCTGGCATCTGCCAGGTCTTAGGTCCCTTTGAGGAGGCAACAGAGATGGTCAGTGGTGATGCACACATCATCAGTGTCACCATCCCTCTGTTGTGCCTCATCCAGAACTCCTTGCGGAGCCTAAGATCTGAGGATTCAGCAGTGTCACAGGAGGTGGGGGAAGACAGTGACATTGAGAGCACCCTGTTGTCAGTTTCGCAGCGCGGAACTGAGGAGGAGGAGGCGGCTGAGGAGGAGGAAGAAACTCTTGGGCACCATGCATCAGGGGGTGATTCCATGCTACCTGTTGAGCGGGTATGGGCTGAGGAGGATGAATTGGGGTTGGAGGAAGGGGGGGAGGAGGAGATGGAGAGTCCGCTAAGTGAGGAGGCTGAAGGCTTGCGTGTTGGCACAGTAGGGCACATGGCACAATTTATGCTTGGCTGTCTTTGTGGTGATCCCCGGGTCAAGAGGATACTGTCCACCAATGACTATTGGGTGTACACCCTCCTTGACCCACGCTACAAGGACAACTTTGCCCAACTAATACCCGTGGAGGAAAGGAGCACCCGAGTCACTTTCTACCACAAGGCCCTGGTTCAGAAACTGCTACAGGCCTTTCCAGACCAGTCGAGCAACAGGGGGCGGACTGCAGTGGCTGAAGTTGGAGAGGAGAGGAGGGGGAAAGTCAGTGTAGGCGCCAAGGGCAGGGGTACACTATTCCATGCTTTTGCCAAGTTTCTTAAACCCCAGCAAGACACTGCGACACAGCCACAGGGCAGGCAGAGCAGGGCGGAACAGTACCGCAAGAAGGTGAGGGAGTATGTCGCAGACCAGACAAACGTCCTAACTCCACGCCATATAATTACTGGCTGGCCAAGCTGGACAGGTGGCCAGAACTTGCGCAGTACGCTCTTGAGGTGCTTGCCTGCCCAGCTGCAAGTGTACTGTCTGAAAGGGTTTTTAGTGCCGCCGGGGGTATCATTACGGACAAACGGACGCGCCTGTCCACCGACAACGCTGACATCCTCACGTTCATCAAGATGAACAGGTCATGGATATCCCCCCAGTTCTCATCCCCACCTCAGGCTACCTCCTAAATTGCTTGCTTTCCTCCTTCTCCTCCTCCTCCTCTTCATCTGAGTTGCATATGCAACAATTTTTCTGGAAAGTCATCTGTCTTTCTACTAACAATTTTTCAGGAAAGTCATACGTCTTTCTAATAACAAATTTTTAGTAAAGTCATCCGTCTTTCTAATAACAAATTTTCAGTAAAGTCATACGTCTTTCTAATAACAATTTTTCTGGGAAGTCATCCGTCTTTCTAATAACAATTTTTCTGGGAAGTCATCCGTCTTTCTAATAACAAATTTTCAGTAAAGTCATCCGTCTTTCTAATAACAATTTTTCTGGGAAGTCATCCGTCTTTCTAATAACAAATTTTCAGTAAAGTCATCCGTCTTTCTAATAACAATTTTTCTGGGAAGTCATACGTCTTTCTAATAACAAATTTTTAGTAAAGTCATCCGTCTTTCTAATAACAAATTTTCAGTAAAGTCATCCGTCTTTCTAATAACAATTTTTCTGGGAAGTCATCCGTCTTTCTAATAACAATTTTTCTGGGAAGTCATCCGTCTTTCTAATAACAAATTTTCAGTAAAGTCATCCGTCTTTCTAATAACAATTTTTCTGGGAAGTCATCCGTCTTTCTAATAACAAATTTTCAGTAAAGTCATCCGTCTTTCTAATAACAATTTTTCTGGGAAGTCATCCGTCTTTCTAATAACAAATTTTCTGGGAAGTCATACGTCTTTCTAATAACAATTTTTCTGGGAAGTCATCCGTCTTTCTAATAACAAATTTTCAGTAAAGTCATCTGTCTTTCTAATAACAATTTTTCTGGAAAGTCATCCGTCTTTCTAATAACAATTTTTCAGGAGTCATGCGGCTTTGTAACCAAATTTTTTAGGAAAGGCCATGGGGTTCTATACACACAGTGCTGACGGAAGCCCATCAGCCTTTCTAAACACAATGCCCACTGCCTCTCCCAAGCGGTTGTGGTGCTGATGTTGCCTCACACTTAAAATTGATCTGTTCCGCTCTCTTCCTCGGGCTGTCTGCGGAGAAGGCAGACGCTCCAAACCGGTTTCATGGCGGCTCTCCGGCCCCTCATTAAGCCCAGGATTGTCAAGAAGCGGACGAAGAAGTTAATCCCCCACCAATCAGATCGTTATGTAAAGATTAAGCGTAACTGGCGTAAACCCAGAGGTATTGACAACAGAGCCCACAGGAGGTTCAAAGGGCAGATCCTGATGCAGGGACGTAACTATAGGGGAAGCAGGGGAAGCGGCTGCTTTGGGGCCCAGACCCACAAGGGGCCCCTTCAGGAGGAAGACTAAAACATTTTACTGTCAGGGGCCCCTAAACAGTATTATGCAATAACGTTATATACACTGACACTCTAGGAAACAGACTGAGCAGTTGCCAGGCCTTGTCTGAGAGAGCACAACCTTGACTAGGCACAAGAATGAGGGTTGCATGTAAGTTGGGGGTTGTGAAGAAGTTGCTGTGGGGGCCCCGTTCAAAGATTTGCTGTGGGGCCCAGCTAGTTGTAGTTATGCCACTGTCCTGATGCCCAACATTGGGTACGGTAGCAACAAGAAGACCAAACACATGCTGCCCACAGGGTTCCGCAAATTCCTGGTCCACAATGTCAAGGAGCTCGAGGTTCTGTTGATGAGCAGCAAGTCCTTCTGTGCAGAAATCGCCCACAACGTCTCCTCAAAGAACCGAAAGACCATTGTGGAGAGAGCGGCACAGCTCGCCATCAAAGTGTTGAACCCCAACGCCAGACTGCGCAGCGAAGAGAACGAATAAATATCTCTGTGGTTATTTGTGCTAAATAAAAGTTAAATAAACACAAAAAAAAAAGGTCTGTTCCTGTGCCTGATCCACCCAAGTTGAATCTGTCCCATCATGAGAAAGTCCCCCCAAGGAGTCCCCACTGTAACTTGCTTCCCATACAACTAACTCACCCACCGACACCTGTGTCTCTCCATTGTCCACCACCTCCTCAGACAACACTGGTAAATCCCCACTGTCAGCACACTGAGACTGCAAAAGGTCTTGCGAATTGGGGCAGAGAATGTTCTGGGGTAGCACATCAGAGAAGGGGTGACTACGGGGTTCCAGGGAGTACGTGACCACATGCAATCTACATCTAAAAAGTCATACTGAGGCTCACCGCCATGCTTTACACTGCAATCTTATTACTGAGGCTCACTACCATGCTTTACACTGCAATCTTATTGAAAGACAGACAATCAGGGGTTCACCGCCAGGTTGTCAGCAGCATTTTTAAGTGGGTCACCATTACCATGTCCCTGAAAATTGCCTTGGGGTCATCACCAGACTATTGGCCAGATTTAGAAAAAATGGTGCAATTAGGGAGCCTCAGAGGCACCCCTACATGCTGCCCCTGGTGTTTCCTATCCATTTCCAAGGTGTTTCCATCATTTTCTGAGGTTTTCACATGTTGGGGCAAACTTGACTGTGCAGAACCTTTGGCCCCTGCAAAAATATTCGGGTCTCCCATAGACTTTAATGGGATTCGTGATTCGGCCCGAACCCACGAATCCCACGGTGGGATTCGGGCCGAATTCCGAACCCCCGAATCTTTTAGGATTCGCTCAACTCTAGTTATTGTATATTTAATCACTTAGTAAATATATTTATTCACTTAGCCTGTGTAAGCCTATTCATTCTCAAATCTTTAGAATTAACGATACGTTACAATATATAAAAATGCTAAGGAGGTCTCTAGCTGTAATAAACATAGGATTAAACAATTTAACATCCTATATCGCCTCAACTATACTCCGACTATACTCTATAGGTTTAAATATGCAGATAATCCCAAATGTCCAAGATGTGAGTGAGACACAGCAGATTTTTTACGCCTTATTTGGGATTGTTCCAGTCTTCATTCTTTTTGGGATGAAAGACTGCAGATAATAGAAACTAAAACAGGCATTGTATTCCCCTCTACAATAAGGGCTGTGATTCTCAGGGATCTGAGTGACCTGAGTGAGGAAGAGATATGGAATAAGCTTATCAGTAGAATATTAATGCTTGTTAGAGTTGTGGTGGTTCGACATTGATGTACAGAAAACTCCCCCCAGTTAAGTGAATGGGAGAATTTGATCTATTACAGAACAAAGACTTGCTCCTGTGTAGGGGATAAAATTTGTCCTCTCTGGACACGGGATTTTTTTTTTCTTTCTCACTCTCCTTGATCCTGGCGGTTGCATGGTTTGGATTGGGTAAATTATTTATGAAAGTGATTTAAATTGAATATGTGCAAACTTGGGGCCAGAAATTTTTGTAAAATTGATTTTAATGTATTTTGATATTTTTGATATTCAATAAAGTATATTGTATAACAAAGCGCAAATATCCACTTTGAGGCTAGCGATCATATTAACAGTCCCTCTAGATAGCTTCTGTCCTCTCAGATGGCTTCCTCTCTTGCACCTTCATAACCCAGTAATTAGCTGGATTTGTGTTACAAAGAAAACTTATACTGGCCAGAAAGGGAATGATAGGCTTCACTGTTAACCTGCCCATCACTCGTCGATAGACGGACAAAGAACAGAACAAATGCCTTAGCAAGGAACTAGCTAGGAACCTCACTGCTCAGGCAAGGAGTGAGGGAAACAGCATAGCATATACAGCAGAAAATGAGGAGACATAAACAAGACTTGCAGCACTGCAGAAGAAGGTGAGGTTCAATGAAGACCGGCAGGGAACACCAAAGGGGTAGTACTGAAAAGGCTGGTGGGTTCAAACAGGTGAGGAATGCTTCTTCTGTTATTGTATAATACTCCCTGATTTTATATATTTTTAGGTTCTTGGAAAACCGATCTGAAAAGATAATTAAAATGGAATCAGAGTTAGACCTTGTTCACACATCAGTTTTTTTATATCAGTTATTATGAGCCAAAACCGGGCACGGGTGAAAAATACAGAACAGTTGCCGATCTTTTCATTATACCTTATCTCTGTGTAGCCTCCAATCCTGGTTTTGGCTCACAAAAACTGATGGAAATAACTGATCAAATAACTGACATGTGAAAAAGGCCTTAGGCTCAAGAAAGGCTTCACTTCCTGAAATCAGTTAGAATACATGTTTAAAGGGATATTCTCATCTTAGACAATGGGGGCATATCGCTAGGAGCGCGGCCACCGCTCCCATTCTTTTCTCTGGAGCCGACGGAAGTAGCCGAGCCAGCGCTCAGCTATTTTCAGCTGCCCCATAGAAATGAATGGAGGGCGGCTGAGCATGCGCAGTGCGCCCTCATTCAGTTTGGGGGCTCCGTTCTGGATATAGGTGTGGGTCCCAGCGGTGGGACCAGCACCTATAAGACAATGGGGGCATATCCTAGCAATATGCCCCCATTGTCTAAAATGAGAATAACCCTTTAAATCACTGGGTCCAAATAAGTGTCTGCATCTGTAACCTTGTCCATAGGTTCAATGCTGAATTATTTTTATAAATTTCTTCTCCGTTTCAGGCGCATGCCTATTACTCTACCCCTTAATATCTCTACTTGTAATCTTATAAAACTATAAATAGTAAAATAGTGTATACAGAGCTCTTCTATCCCTGATCACACAGTGTGTAATATGAATGTATTCAATCCTTTTATTCTGCTCAGAATATACATTGCTGTATAAACCTGCAAATGTTCTATGAGACTTTAGTCTTCACATTATGGAGATGAGTCTATAAAAATGATATACCGCTTTGACTCTGATAGTTAAAGGGGTATTCCCATCTCACAAATGTAGTTTGTATAGTTAGATATAGCCATACTAATATTATTACTAATAGAATGTATTTATATAAAATGTACTGTTTAGATTTCCCTATTTGTATATCCAATGTCCCACACACATCAGTCAGGCCGTTGCCCCTGGTTACGGCCACCACGGCCTTGTAGTAGTGGTGGTCAGCTTGCTGTTGTTCAAACCCGCTCTGAGGTAACTGCTGTATTGTGAATGCTCATTGCATGAGAATGCGGAGATACATCTTAGGGTACTTTCACATCTGCGTTTTGGACGCTACCAGTCCAAAACACAATGGTCAGGATCCGTCCAAAACGCAGACTTTATAAATGGATCCTGCTCCATAGAGATGAATTCATCTTGGAACAGGATCCGTTTCTCTGCGTTTTGGAAGCACAGACAAAAATGCTACAACCCTAAGATGTGCCTCCACATGCTCATGTAATGTGCGTTCACAATACAGCAGTTACCTCAGAGCGGGTTTGAACAAGAGCAAGCCAGCCACCACTACTACATGGCCGTGGTGGCCGTAACTAGGGGCAACGGCCTGACTGATGTGTGTAGGACAATGGATATACAAATAGGGAAATCTTCTAAACGGTACATTTTATATAAATACATTCTATTAGTAATAATATTGGTATGGCTATATCTAACTATACAAACTACATTTGTGAGATGGGAATACCCCTTTAACTCTAAAAGAAAACTATTTTTTTAACAATGAATGTTCTATATGTAATTTGGAACATCAATATAGATGATAGGGTTATATTATTTTCAGCCAAGAAAAGGAAGTATACCTCATTTAGGAAATGTTTCAAGAAGCTCTGCTGTTTGCTAATGACCTTGTTATTTTTATTTTCATATCTGTGTGTGTATGTATATAAACTGTATCTCTATATATGAGAGAAAGAGAAAAAAATGTCTCCATATCTCGGGGATATTTAAAATTCTAATAATAGGAATAAAAAAAGTAAAATAAAAAGATTAAGGGGACATTTGTGTTGTTATGTCATTTCTAAGTCTATGTTTGCTTTGTGTGTTTTTGCCAAATTTATGAAATGGCACACCTTAATAATATATTTGGCGTGATTGCAATGTCGTTTACACCTATATGTATAAAAATACACCAGGGGGGAGCCTGGCATAGGTTGTGACTTTTTTGCTATATTTGAAATTGTCGCAAATAATAAATGTAGTCTAAAACAGATGTAAACACATTCACTTGTCATAAACATTGTGAAAAGTGACGTCAAATTGCATAAAGGGACAAATGTCGCAAGGTTTACTGCAACAAAAATGCTGTGCGACACATACCAAAAAAGAGCCATAAATCTAGTAGTAAAACTCCCCCGAAGTGCTGATGGTAAAAATTACAAAAAAAAATCCCTTCTTTGGAATGACTTTTTTGCATGTTCATTGATTTCTAATGGGAAAATTGTTGTTTTTACAGTATTGGATGGTAATAGAAGTATTGTCAATGCGTAATTACCCTTAGAACATACGAAAGAAAGGAAGTTCAGAATAGTAGCTTTACACAGTGTACACCAGAGTACAACATCCATAGAGGAAGCTGCTTCGAAGATACAGAAAGATTTGGGGCATATTGCAGGGAATGTATTATCAAAAAGTGACTTATTGTATGAATTGCATTTTTATGTTAAACATGTTTTTAAGAATTTTTGGTGAGTTTTATTTTTAATTTTCCATGTTACTATATACATTTTTTAAAAAATTATAATCTTTACAGGTAAGGCACACATTTGCTCTTTTAATTCCGCAGGAGAAGAACAGACTGCTCGAATTCACTGTATCCGGTGTACATGCCAGCTTTTGGATGGGCAAAAAAATACTACACGCATCATTTTTTGTCCGGCCATAAGCCGGATACAGTAAACCTCCACTGGAACAGACTGGTGAGGTTTAAAAGCGCAGATGTGCATTCAGCCCAACTTTTCTAGTAGTTCATCACATTATCATCACTGGAACAATTACAATGTAGCATGTCTACATAGATAACACAGGATCAACCATTCACAATAGGTGATATCACAGTATATCTACTCCCTCCTGATCTCTGCATAAGTCACACAGCATGCCTAGAAAACTCTCCAATAGAAGTCAATGGGGTCCTCACCTGACCATTGTGTCTATAGCCCATGTTTCTGCTCTCAAAGGAGAGAAATTCATAACATATTTAGGCCAAGTAGCCAGTGGAAAAAACTACAGGATTTTAGGATTTTTTTTTACAAATATAGACAGTGACATGGACAATTTAACAATCACTGAAAAAATTATAAAAAATGTGTCACATAAAAAATTAAATTTAAGCAATGACACACTCCCTTTAAGTAAAGGACTTGTAGGACAGAAATCAATTGTATATATACATAATGTAATAGGTGAGTGAAAACCTATGTGTTTAAGGGCCTATGGAGATAAATCAACTCCTTGGACTTTATTGGAATTTAAATTTGTATCATGTTGTGGGGGTGTTTTTCAGCGGCTGGGACAAGGAGACAGGTCAGGGTTGAGGGAATGCTTAATGGAGCAAAGTACAGAGATATTATTAGTGAAAACCTGATCCAGAGTGCTCCGGACCTCAGACTGGGCCAAGGTTCACCTTCAACCAAGACAATGACTCTAAACATACAGACAAGACAGCACAGAACTGGCTTAGGGACGACTCTGTGAATGTTCTTGAGCAGCCTAGCCAAAACCCACTTGAACCCAATCGAACATCTCTGGGGAAACTTGAAAATGACTGTCAACTAATGGTCTCCCTCCAACCTGACAGAGCTTGAGAGGGTCTGCAGAGAAGAATGATAGAAAATACCCAAATCTAGGTGTGCCAACCTTGTGGCATACGTCACTACGCACAGGATTTCAGCAGAGATCTTTAATCAAGATGGTGGCGGCCGGCCTGTAAGCATATGGAGGAGGTAAGTATGTTTTTGTTTTTTTTTATACTAATTCAGGTTAAATCAATTTGCTACCATGAAGTGCCAGGAAATTCGCCTTCATAGCAAATCTAATTTATCTTGAAATTCGGATTGAATTCCACTTTGTTGGATTCCATTCGCCCAGCTCTACTTATTTGGTTATGTTGGTGGGTGTATTTTTTTGTTCTACTTTTTACTGTATACTTGACTGGACATACTTCTGGTACAACTACCTTTTTCTCTCCTGCATTTATCCTGTCTAGTTGTAACTGTGGAACGTCTGTTCTGTTATTTCAATAAACCAAGTTAAAATATAAATAATTAAATAACATCACAAAAATACTTTGAACATAAAAACTTGATTTAAACGATTTTCTGATGAAACATTCCCATACAAAGGTGCAAGCCTCTTAACAAATTTTGCACATCTTCTGGTCTTGTTTGAAAGAAATACATTGCAAATTGAGGCCAGGTATGAACCGCATAGATGTGAACATGGCCATAACTATAGCCATAGCAACTACAGCACTTGTCATGGGGCCCAGAGGGGCTCTATCAGGTGCAAGAACATTGTGGAGGAGGATAACAAAATGTGGATTTTCTGAAGTATGGTGCCATTATACATACCTTTAATTACTTCAACTTAGCTGCTGTTTTAATTGTCTTACACTAGCTGATGGGTGCCCCATCCTATTTTGCTATGGGGCCGTATGAATTATACTTATGCCCCTATGAGCTATATATTATGCCAGTCCCCGGTGTAAATTATATACATTTTTTTGTTAAAGTGGCAAACAAAAAAATTCACAAAATTTGGCACACAATGCTGCTTGTGCAAGAATTTGAGACTTTTTGATGCCAGAAAACTTGTGCAGAAGGAGGTCATGAATCGATAAATTGCCCTTTTATACTCCATAATTCTCACCAATGGACCTGGGTTCAGATCTAATATCAGTAAAAAAAAATAAAAATTAATAAAAAAATAATAAAAAATATATATATATATATATATATATATATATATATATATATATATATATATATAAATCTATACATGATCTCATAAGATCCTTATGTACTGAAGATTGTTAAACTCAATAGATTAATACATTCCAAATAGTGCGGCATCAGTAAATTGAGCCATAACAGGGAACAGATTAATAGACCAATGTTCTAAAAGCATACAAAATCCATATTAATATTGATCCTTATAAATCTGTAACTAATCATTCTGCTGTGTTCTGTACTGTAAATCATGGGGCATTATTTGCTGATGGTGAAGCTTTTTGTTCAATAAAAGATGATGTAATGCACGCCGACATCACAAAATGGTCTGTGCAGAACCCATTTAATGACAATAATATACGAAATATGCTATGTTGATATTTTTTTCTTTAAAGGATAATAAATTGTATGAGCATTCATCTTATTACATTTATATGTTTGTCTCTTACCATGTATATGTATGTAAATCTATGTCAAATAGTGGAGGATCTATTAAGGATCTGTAATGGAGAAAATGTTCATAAAATTGTCCTGCCTTTAGTAGAAGATTCAATAAATCAATGTTCTCTTACTCAGTGATACCCGCACATATCCCTTGTACATTAGGTATCTATTTTCTGGTTTGATTACAGTTAAAGGGGCTGTCTCATCTCGCCATTGCTAAGGCGAGATGAGACACAGTCCCAACCACCTCCCGGCCGGGAAACAACAGCACGCTCTGGTGCTTGTTGTTTCAGTAGATCCCATTGTGGTGCATGAGCTTTAGTGAAACAGTGTAGCACAGCAAGCTATGATATTTCCCTAACTCTAGCTTGGGGTAATGTGTATGTTGATGTGATGTGTACTGTCTCCTTTTATGGGCAGTGAGTGTGGACCAACTTTGCCAACCAACTGGCTGGACTTTAGGCTAGTTTTAAGGGTGTTATCCTGGAGGTCCCCTGGTTTTCACCCTTTAACCCTTATAGAGAAATCTTGCCTTCATTTAAGGGGAGCCACCAGGCCTCTACCTTTTGAAATAGTCCTGGTGTGGTGGGATCGGGCAATACACATAGTCAGGAACTTGCCACACAGGAAGCCGGCACCCCATGTGCACGGCAGTGGCCATGAACCGCCATTGCGATATCTCCCCTACTTTTGAACCATTAGGCTTTTACAGCTTTCGTCGACTTCAATACCAGATGCATAAATCCTTATACAATTATCTCCCCCTAGTGGTGACAGTGTAAGGTGATGAAGCAACCCCCTCCAGACTATTGCCAATTGTTTAACTGTTTCTACAGAGGTTGAGTTTTTGTATGGTGCATTTCATGTTCAAATTATATTTAGCATGTTTATCCTAGCTCGCCACAGGTCTTGTGGGGCACTTTGGTAACAGTTACTGCTAAGTTAACATGTTCACATATTTAGCTGTATTGGTTCTGGTGTCTCTCTGGAAGCAGGTGTAATTCATCTTGTGGCCAGTCCGGGAGAGAGAAGTAAAGCCCCAAGTTCCATATTTAGTCAGGAGTACACAGTGGTCAGGCCCAGTAGAACATTGAGAATGCATAGACAATGAGCAGAGTAACTAGGTTTCAAGAACGTTGCCCCTTCAGCTAACAGGAATGAGCACAGGTCAGAAAAGAGGGTGCAATGCTTGATGTGTATACAGTGTCTTGAGCTGGACTGCTAGCAGGTGGCAAAGAGTCTCCCTATATGTTTAAGATTATGGGTGTAGAGAGAATGCCCCCCCCCCCCAAAAAAAAAAATTACCATAGAAAACATTACCATAGAATGGTTGAAGATTGATTCTCCCCATACGGTATATAGTCCAGAGAGAGGAAACACTTCAGAATAGTGGAGACAATTGGCAGGTGGATAGTGGTATCCCTACATGGCCATTGCTTCAAGTGAAGTCTAAGGGGGAGATTTATCAAACTGGTGTAAAGTAGAACTGGCTTAGTTGCCCATAGCAACCAGATTTCACCTTTCATTTCCCAAAAGAGCTGTGAAAAATGAAAAGTGAAATCAGATTGGTTGCTGTGGGTAACCAAGCCAGTTCTACTTTACACCAGTTTGATAAATCCCCCCTAAGAGTCCAAGACTAGCTTAATATCTCTACAGATTCCACTATTTTCATCCAGTAAAATAAGGTATACCTTAGAACCCATCAGAAGTCAATAAGGTTCTTCAGGTAACCTTGTTTCTGTTATGTTAAATCCATCACAGCATTGAATTTTGTTATTCTGCATCTATGACGGAAGAGAAAAATGGAAATCTTAATGCAGATATCATCTTAGTCTAAAATGTATGCTGAGACTAATAGGATTAGAACGTTTTTAGAAAACTATGACACCAAATACATTAAAGTTATTCTATAAGCTTTTTATATCTTGTGTGGAAATGTGTGACAATGAGCTAAAAATGCAGTTAAGTGTGGTCTGATCCAAAGTCATGAAGCAACAAAGCAAAATACCACATTCCTCATCATTGATAGTGAGGGAAGGGAAAGTAAAGGAATGGGAAGAAAAGAAAAAAACACTTTACATGTTAGAATATGGCGGCCATAGCTGAATGACTTTTTAGACTTAGATGCATCAGATGGATCAGTGGATTAGTGATGGTGCTGAATCAATGTTAAAATCAGTTTTGTGTATCTGTCAGATATAATAAATCAGTCAACAGACTCACAAACTGTAAGTGTGGCAAAAACGAATACATAGCTTAGGCCCCTGTGCAAAATCTGTAACAGGTGCCCACTTAACATGTGCCCACCTGCTTTACTGTTTCTACATACACTGTAATTGATATGAATTGAAGGTAAAGCCAGAGTAGTCACTAGTTTGAAACATCCAGGACAAGGCCTCTAACATAGTGACCATTGACCATAAAAATAGATCGTAATCCCAAGGATTGCAATACAGTTGAGTATTTCATCGGGACACGGGACAATGGCTTCTTGCCCTGCCGTTCACTCTCATAGGTCACTAGTTTTGAGGCCTATAAGGAAACAGAACGGTGCAGCCAGTCATGAAGTGAAGATATTGCAACTTCCTGGTCTCAAGTGGCACAATGATGTCATCGTGATTGCCAATGCCAAGACGCAGGCAGCTCAATGACTTCATTACGAAAGCCTCAGCCGGGACACAGGTAACTCAGGCCACAGGCCAGAAGAGGACTGTGCCCTGCATCGCATTTCTTTTTTTTTTCATGACTTTGGGGTAAAGCGTGTATTAGACAGGCAGATCAGCAAGCAATTGTCGGGAGAGAAGTGTTTCCTCCCAGCAATCACTTGCTATCTAGTGGAGGAGCGGAGGAGATAGTTGTTATTACATGCAGCTATTTCCTTCACAGCATGGGGAGGAGTGATCGCTATACCATCACTCCTCACCATACTGTCTAGTGGTTTGCCAGAGGCAGACAGCACGAACTGACGCCGGCAAGCGCTGATTTTTAAGCATGCTTAAAAATCAGAATTGCCCGATTGAACGAGAAAACGCTTGTTCATCGGGCAGTTGGCGGCAGTATTACACTGCAAGATGATCGCTAACAAGCCTTTATGTGAACACTCTTTAGTGATTATCGTCCAAAATATCAGCCAGTCTAATACAGATTTAATATAATACTGGGGCATTGTAGAAGTGCATTACAACTATATAGGGACACCAGGGGCGGACACAGACAGCAGAGGGCCCCTGTGCAAAAAATGTGCCTGGGCCCCCCCCCCCCTCCCCAAACCACACATACAGACATAAACATAATCCTGGAAGACCAAGGAACATATAAGGACCAGGAGCGCAGTGCTGGCCCAGGAAGCAACAAGTACAGTACCAACGAAAAAGGGGGGAAAATGAATAAAACAATAGATACAGTGACCCCTTTAAAGCTACACAGTGCTTTTGGTCAATAA
Source organism: Rhinella marina (assembly GCA_900303285.1). Classification (NCBI taxonomy): domain Eukaryota; kingdom Metazoa; phylum Chordata; class Amphibia; order Anura; family Bufonidae; genus Rhinella; species Rhinella marina. The sequence continues at coordinate 3,243 of ONZH01016129.1, read as the reverse complement.
TGTGTCGTGCAATCAAGAATCACAAAAGCACAATGCTGCGATGCATTGAGTTTAAATGAATGGGATCGCATTGTGACCTTGAAGTTTCTTAAAATCACAATCAAAAAGTCACAAGAAATTCAGCAGGTTGGATTTCTTGTGACCGTCAGGTCGCGGTCCCATTTACTTTTACTAGTTGTGATGTAGTGTAGTGTCACTGCAGTCTTTAGCTGCACAATGTGTGTTACAGCCACAGCCACCTTGTGGTGCCAGCCTAAGGGCCCATGTAGATGGCCATGCTTTATAGTCCGCAAATTGCGGACCCACAAAACATGGAGACTGGCCGCATGCGTCCTATGCAGACACACATGCTGTCACACATGCAGACACTCTCACATACACACACACTGTCACACATGCAGACACTGTCATACACGCAGACTGTCACACATGCAGACACTCACATACACACACACTGTCACATATGCAGACACTGTCATACACACAGACTGTCACATATGCAGACACTGTCATACACACAGACTGTCACATATGCAGACACTGTCATACACACAGACTGTCACATATGCAGACACTGTCATACACACAGACTGTCACACATGCAGACACTCACATACACACACACTGTCACATATGCAGACACTGTCATACATGCAGACTGTCACATATGCAGACACTGTCATACACACAGACTGTCACATATGCAGACACTGTCATAACACACAGACTGCAACATATGCAGACACTGTCATACACACAGACTGTCACATATGCAGACAAACTGTCATACACACAGACTGTCCACATATGCAGACACTGTCATCACCACCATGGACTGTCAACCAATTCATATGCAGACACTGTCATACCACACCAGACTGTCACATATGGCAGACCTGTCATACACGCAACTGTCACATAATGCAGAAACTGGTCATACACGGCAGACTGTCCACACATGCAGACACTGTCCATACATGCAGACTGTCACAGTATGCAGACACTGCTCATACACACAGACTGTGCAACATATGCAGACACTGTCATACACACAAGACTGTCACATATGCAGACACTGTCATTACGATGCAGGACTGTCACATATGCAGACACTGGTCATTACACACACACTGTCACATATGAGACACTGTCATACACCACACCTGTCACACATGCCACTCACATACACACACACTGTCACACATGCAGGACACTGTCATAACGCAGGACTGTCCACATCTGCAGACACTGTCATACACACAGACTGTCACATATGCAGAACACTGTCATACACACAGACTGTCACATATGCAGACACTGTCATACATGCAGACTGTCACATATGCAGACACTGTCATAACGCAGACTGTCACACATGCAGATACTGTCATACACAACAGACTGTCACATATGCAGACAACTGTCATACATGCAGACTGTCACATATGCAGACATTGTCATACATGCGACTGTCACATCTGCAGACACTGTCACACACACAGACTGTCACATATGCAGACACTGTCACACACACACAGACTGTCACATATGCAGACACTGTCATACATGCAGACTGTCACATCTGCAGACACTGTCACACACACAGACTGTCACATATGCAGACACTGTCATACACACACCACTGTCACACATGAAGACACTCTCACACACACTGTCCACACATGCAAGACACTCACATACACACAGACTGTCACATATGCGATACTGTCATACACACAGACGTCACATATGCAGACACTGTCATACACACAGACTGTCACATATGCAGACACTGTCATACATGCAGACTGTCACATATGCAGACACTGTCATACACACAGACTGTCACATATGCAGACACTGTCATACATGCAGACTGTCACACATGCCGACACTGTCATACACGCAGACTGTCACATCTGCAGACACTGTCATACACACAGACTGTCACATATGCAGACACTGTCATACACACAGACTGTCAATATGCAGACACTGTCATACATGCAGACTGTCACATATGCAGACATTGTTATACATGCAGACTGTCACATCTGCAGACCTGTCATACACACAGACTGTCACATATGCAGACACTGTCACACACACACAGACTGTCACACACACACACTGTCACACATGAAGACACTCTCACACACACTGTCACATATGCAGACACTCTTACACATGCAGGAACTATTTTACACTACATTACATACAGATCCCTTCCTCACCTCCTGGCTCTGTACTGCTTTTTCTGGTGTCCTAAGCCAGGCTCTTGCCTCTCAGCAGCAGGCTCACGCTCCTCCCCCTCTCAGTAGCAGGGCTCCATCTCCACAGAGTAGCGGTGGGTCCTTCCTTCCTTCCAGCAGAGCTGCCTCATTGGATGCCAGCCTGTCAGCACTCGTGAGTGAGTTTTTAGACCAATCAGCACTCCTGGTCAGTAAGGCTGGGTCCACAAGGTTCTATCTTCCAGAAAATCGCGGCAAAAATGAGGTGTTTTTTGCCGCGATTTTTGTAAAAAATGGACCCTGTGGACACAGCTTTACTGACCAGGAGTGCCCCTGAGCAGCACATTATCTTTTAGTCTGAAGTTCAGGAGGGGGGCCCCATTCATGAGTGGACCAGTTCAAGCTTTATGGGCCCCCTCACACGCTGGGCCCCTGTGCAGCTGAACCTGCTGCGCATGTGGTATGTCCGCCCCTGAGGGACACTACAGGGCAATATGGGGGCTGTACTGAGTACTGAGGGCACTACAGGGGCATTATACCTACTGTGAGCACAACATGATGCATCATAATTACTGGGGGCACTACAGGGGGCCATTATAATTACTGTGGCACTACAGGGGGCATTATAATTACTGAGGTCACTACAGGGGGCATTATATCAACTGTGGGCACTATAGAGGTCAACTACGACTACTGTGTGCACTAGGGTTGTCACGATACCAGAATTTTGAGTTCGATACCGATACGTACAAAAGTATCACGATACTCGATACTGATACGATACCTCGCCAAAATAAAGAAGAACCTATTAATGCCACCCTGGCCCTTATCTGTGCCCCTTTGGCTGTGCCTTATCTTACCTTGCTTTTGACCCTGCTTTGTGCACCACCCTGGCCCTTTCAATGCAGCCCCTGGCTCTTATCTGTGCCCCTTTGGCTGTGCCTACCTGGCCCCTGTCTGCACCCCTGGGATCTGACCCTTGTCTTTGTACGCCTCTTCCTGGTCTGCGCCC